>JASDQU010322347.1:0-13047 GCA_032191745.1 Picea mariana | reverse complement strand
TTGGGTTCAAGTCCTTTTAGGGATTTGGTACCATAGGCCCATATTAAGATCAACCAGTGACTTTGTTTCTATTGTTAGTAATAGATCAACTTCTACTATGTTAAAATAACAATGCTACTAGCTTGCTATACCATGTTTGAAAAACAAGAACTTAGCATGAACAATGCTACCAATCTACTATGCCATGTTTCAAAAAAAAAAAGAAAACTTAGTTCAATGTACCTTCAATTGCAATCATCATAAGTATGTATTTAGATATTGACTACAACTTTGATTTTAAGGAAATGCTAATGACATAGATGGAGCTTCATTGTGGAGGAATAAAATCATTGTAATGTAATAACGGGTATACATCCAATTGTGTATACAACTAATGAAGAGGTTTCAACTACTTGATGGGCTATATATAGTCTCTCAACAATCTAAAAGTAGCAATTGAAGCTTTGGAAAACAAGAAAATGGCCTTGGAAACCCAAATGAAAAGCTCTAATCCTAGCTCTTAGCTACAACTCTAACTCTCACTCTAGTTCAGGTCCATTTCTAGTTATGGCTCTCACTCTAGTTCTGGGCTCACTTGTTCTAGAAATAGAAAAGTATGTTCACTCTCAACTCTAGTTAATATCCATATATGAGCTCTTCAATTGGAATATTTAGTGTTTAAGTCTCCTCAATTTTCATACTTAGATATGGTATGTCTTACCATCACTGAAAGCCAAGTTAAATTTTAATCTAATCTTGTCTATAGTGATCAGGGTAGCAATGTCATCATGCAATAATTCCACAAGACGAAGTGTGGAGTACCCTCTTTTCATAGGATCAATTGCTTCATGGCATGGAAACAATTCTTTGTTATTGGACATGCTTTCACAACATTCCATATTTGCAGTAATGCCAATCAAATGATAATATTTTGTGTGCAACACAATCCTCATGAATGATCTAGCCTCCATTTACCACCAATTTGTTACAATTATTCACTTATGGGAAAGCTAGTTTAGGGGTTGGTGAGTCATTCTTCAACTAGGTTTCAATGAATGAAATGCTAGATCCTTCTTTACTCTCTCCTTCTTCCATCAAACAACTTCTTTCTTAATTGCTGAAGCTAACCTATGTTCTTGTTGTTGCAATTCCTTGAACATCTTCTTCTCCTTGGGATGCTAAGGAAATGAGCTCTTCATCTAGTTTAGGATTCTCTCTCCACATCCTTCCATCTAAATGAAGTTACCAATACTTTTCTTCCCAATGTTCATTGATAGAAAAAGTTCTTAGAACTCATGTATGGACTATTTGACATAGTCATTTTCTCTCCTTGTGTGGATTAATTCATAGTTGTTTTGGGGAAGCATTGACATATGGCATGTTCTTACTTATTCTAGAAATATTCCACTATATGGCCTTTATTCATGCAAAAGAAGCATACTTTGGCATACCAACAGTTGGCAACTATATGGCCTTTCTTCTTGCAAAAATGAGAACCATTAGATTTCTTACCTATTTCATGCATCTTGATTTTGGTATTATTATTTTGGTTGATCTTGTTGCCACTTCTTCTGTGTGCCAATGTAGACCATTTTTTCGCGATTTCCCCACTACTACCCTTGGGTAATATGCCATAAGAAGAATGGAAAGGTGATTTGTTGCTACCCTCATTTTTTCTTCTGTTTATTTTGATGAATATGCCAACTCTACCATATCTTCCTCATTCACAAATGTGGTCTAGGTCTTCATATCCTTTTCCTCTCTAACCAAAGCCTTCATGTTTTTTCATGGGGTCAAGTACAATGGGGATATGGATGCCTTGTCTTCTCTTTCTTAGCTCTTGTCCATCTTATCCCATCTACCTTAGTATCTTGGAACCAATTCCATTATTATTCTTTTCAAATCCACCAAAAGGATCTTGAGAAATGCATATGGAAGGTGAGCTTACCAAAGTTGTATCAATCATGGTGTTGTGTTCAATAGTTGCAATGGAAGGTGTCTTTGATTCCTTTATCTCTTGCATAGCTACTTATAGATTTTTCAATGCTCCTTATTTTCTACCAACTCTCTATGTGGTTGATCCATCACTTGAGTGAGTCATTCCTTGTACCAACTATCCATCTAGATTAACTACTCCCTTAATTCCACAAGATGAACTTTTCTCTTGTCCCAATCTCCCATAACCACCCTAAGGGAGATTTTTTTTTTTCTAAATTCCTGAAATATTCCATTAAAAATATACTAGTAGTAAATTCAAGAGCACTGGGATGGCATGAACTGAGAGGGAGGTGAAAGAGTCATCCAGAGAGAAATACTAATAGTTCTAAATACTTAGCCTGCGCTTACTGGAAACCAGGTGAGCAAAACTTGGAAAACTAGCATGCCCATAGAGGGAAACCAGGTTATCAAAAATGACACCAAGAGTCTTTGTAGTACTTAATCATGTCTTAAAAAATTGAACTAAACAAAAGTAAAAGACCTGAAAATTGACAAGAGAAAGAAAATTAACTAGGTAGACCCCAAGGGGAGATTTCTTCAACCACTGGGCATCCAACGAAGCCATTGTTGTTGGAGGAGATGGTGGAGCTAAAGTGTGCCTCCTTCATTGGAAATATTGTTCTTTCAGTGAAAGAGGGCGGGGGAGGAAGATTATTGTAAAGGATGATTTTAAGGATGGAAATTTATATTAAAATGTAGAAAGATGGGCTAATCTTACTAGTCCTTAATATGCAAAATGTAAAAATGTTTGGCAATGGTTTTGTAAAATTATTCAAATTTCTAACGATTTTATATAGTTTCTATAAATTTTGGTGATTTTTAAGGTAAAATAGTTTTATTCTATGGAATTCGGGAAAATTATTTTAGCAAAAATGGAAATTGGTGAATCTCTTTGTGGGAAAAATGATAAAAAATTAGTCCATTGGAGAAAATTAGCCCCTAAAATCATCTATGATTGTTGTGCTAGACTTTCTGCATCAGGGGGGAATTATGAACTACACCTGTTTGGGATGCTTGACTAGCCCTATGTTGACTGCTTTCATTTAGGACCTGAAGGGGTCGGACTATTGTGTTGTTCATCGAGGGATGGTGAATGGACTCTAGGGGAATGTGGGGAATTGGAGGGGCTCTGATCAAACATACCTACAAGAATGAGAATGTAGAAGGACAAAATATTTTTAACCGCCCAATAGCTCCTTCTTCGTCTTTGGGTGTGTTTAGTAGCTAGATGAAAACTAGTCATTTCCTCTTCCCAATCATCTAGCAATTTCCAAATTGAGCTCAGGGCCGAACAATCATATCCCTCTAGAATGGCCATGGTAGAATGAATATGAGCTCTAGTTTCTCTACCACCATGACCTCCCCTCGCTAGGCAGGGGGTAGCATGCGTGCGTATGGGCACTGTAGGAACTAAGAGATTCCTCTTGTGAAGCCAATGCGTTGGCCATGACGCCCTGTTGATTTTGTAGATACCATCGAAGGACTAAGAGGAGAGCATGGTTGGGATGACATAGTTGGAAAAAATAGAATAGCCAATGCATCTCTTTGTCTTTGGGAAAATTTCTCCAAGAAGGAGCGCAAACCCTGGTCTATACTAAGGGAGTCAACAGTGGAGGATTCAAGGGTGAAAATGGAGAATGTGCTAGGAAATCAATTCCCACATTATCTACAAAGATAGACTCATTGCCATTGTACCTCATCGCACCTGGGGAAAGGTTGTGACGGTAGGCAAAGTGATTTCTCAGGGCCTCAAGTAGTGCATGTATTAATTCTCATGTGGTGAATGAGGAACAAGATCCAGTTGTACATCGAACCAAGTGCGATAGGAATCATGAATGGAGGCCAGTTGTACCATTCGGGGACCTGCATCTGGGTGAGGAGTGTCCCTTAGTGCAAGTATGACACAATCTTGCTTGAGAGAATGGATAGTAAGTTCATCGAAATCCAAGTCTTGGAGATCCAATTTTTCATTGACTCCTTCATTCGCAATCCTATCTGCAAGGGAGTGGGATGTGCATCTAACATGTTAGACAGTTATGGAGGCTAAGGGAGCTAGAAGAAGAGCAATTTTTTGTGACCCTTGGCCCAATCTTGAGCTTGGGGAAACATTGGCTCTCTGAGGTCCATTTTGGATTCTGATAGCCATTGAGATAATTAGTTGATAGTCACCTTCAATTATAAGAGGAAATAGAGCTCTTTGTTTGCTTATTTGCAGACCATGAAGGAGATGTGAGAGTTCTACTGCATTGTTATTTCTAAAAGTTTCAAATGATTCTACTTGAACTATTTCAGAATACTCCACCAAAACTAGTTGGCCCTCAATTACCTTTGGAAGACCCATCAAAATTGATTTTGATTAATCCTGAAGGAGGACTACTCCAAAGGTCAGGATTGGAGGGAGGCTTGGTATTTTGAGTAGTGGAGGCCACGTGAGGAGTAGGAGAGATGCCCAAGAGATGTAATATTGTAGCCTCATTATGAGATGCTTTTAATTCTTGTTCAGTCCATGGGAGTAGATGAATCATTTCTAGAAGCTATTTTCAGAAAATCGTCCAAAGGAGAGCTTTAGAAGGTGAAGTGTTTTCAAGATCCATTGATTGCATTATTTCCAAACATTCCAAACAATGAAAAATGGGATGAGTTTCCAAAGGTGATTGACAATAGGATCTTGGTAAGGATCATCAGCCTAGGTTTTTAGAGTTTGGACTATATCTCCACGAACTCGGCCAGATCCTCTTCATAACTTGACTATGTTTTCTTAGAGTCAACTAGAGTTGGGGCACTTGTATAGAAGGTCATCGATGGTTTCCTCATGGATTAGACAAAGGGAGCATTGAGAAGGACCAGAGAAGCCCCTTTTAAGAATATTGTCCGATGTTAAGAAACTTCTATGTAGAGCCAGGCAAAGGAAGAACAAAATCTTAGGCCACATTCACAGATTCCAAAGTTTGGACCAATAGAGATCCACTGATTTTGGCAAAGTAGGAATGAGGAGGTAATGGTTTATTTTACTATGAATATTCCTTTTGGACTATACCCCCATCTGATTTTATCAAGATCCTGGTAGATGTGGATTTTTCACTTTTGCAAATCGTGCTTGATATGCTCAATTATTTCTTTTGACATTTGTAATTCTTGGTTCTCTAGCGATTTCCATTTCGGAAACTCTTGTTGGTGAACTGCCTGGAAAATATCCTTAACCTTTGGGCCTATTAATGTGGAGGGGTAGCTTGTGGGGGGAAGTTGTGCATTCTTTATAGGCTCAGAAGTTGCTTCCATAAGTCTGTACTGAAATTGGCCTGGGATTCATCACATATCTACAAGAAGCTATGATGTTGGATGTGATCATGTTGAAGCTTCGCTAAATTCCATAAGAGAGAGCCTTATGTGTTTTGATTGAAGTATATTAGATTATGGGGTCCCATTCATATGCATATTTGATGTTCCAAAATTGATCCCATATTCTTTATCTATTTGAGACATAGTTCCACCAAGTTTTAGTACTTAGTATTTTATTTCTCTTTGTAGGATCTCATAGACCTAGGCCCTCCATGGATTTGGGAAAGAAAACTTTATCCCATTTGAAAAGAGCCAATTTGTGGGTGTTGTTGTCTCCACCCTAGAGGAAATTTTGTTGATGTTTCTTGATAGACTTGAGAACCCATTTAGGGGTAGGAAAAACTGAGAAGAGGTACAAAGGCATGGTTTGAAGAACAACTTTTATAACATCAAGTCGCCCTGCTAGATTGAGGGAACAATAGATCCAAGAAGAGATTTTTTGGGTCATTTTTTGGATGAGTTCCTTCGAGGTGGAGTGTTTGAGATTTGAATCAATCAAGGGGGAACCCAATTACTTTGAGGGGAGGGAAGAGATGGTGAAGCCTAGAATTATGGAAATGTTCCTTCTAGTTTTGGAGGGGGGGTATTGAAAAATAAGATATGGTATTTATCGAGGTTAAAAAAGGTGGTTGAAGTATTGGAGAAGGTGTTGAGGATGTCAAGCAGAGAGTGAGATTCTTGTATGGAGGGAAATGCCATGATAAAGTTTACATCAACAAATTGTTGGTGGGTCAGGGGCTGATTGTTTTGAATGACAAGCCCTTTTAGAGAGCCTGTTGAGCACACATTATTGAGCAAGCGACCAAGGCCCTCATCCATGAGGATGTATAATAAGGGGGCGAGAGGGTCTCCTTGACGAATTCCTTTGGAGGGTGAAAATGTATTGGAGGGAAAGACACTGACCAAGATAGATAAGAAGGATGAGGATAAAAGAGAGAGAATCCATCTCACCCATTCCAAGCTAAAACTGAAAGCGAGGAGAATATTTTCAATGTACTCCCCACTTGGTTGGTCAAAAGATTTTGAAAGGTTGAGATTTAGGAGCATACTGGGTTTCTTGGTAGTTTTTAAGGATTGGATAACCTCATGTGCTAAAATGATTCCATCAAGAATTTTTCTACCTTCCACATAGACAGTTTGTTTGGGGAAGATAAGAAGACGGAGAAGGGGATTTAACCGATTGGAAACAACTTTTGTGATAATTTTTTAAATGAAATTATAGAGGTTGATGGTTCGGTACTTACTTGGTGACACATCATTCTCTTCTTTTGATATTAAGGTAAAAAAGGTGGCACTAAGAGATGGTAGCACCCATTGTTTGTTGCAGGATTCCTCCACTATCTCCAGAACTTCTTGTTTCAAGAGGCCTCAATAGGAGTGAAAGAAATTGATTGTGAAACCATCTGAGACAGGGGATTTGACTTTGTTCATTTGAATTATAGCTATTTCAACCTCTTGTAAAGTGATTGGGCACATTAAGGAGGCATTTTGGTTCTCAGTGACTAGGAAGGGGATATGGTTGTTGACCAATTGGATGGCATCCCCCTAGAGTGATTTTATTCAATGAGAATATCCTCATAGTATAATACCATATATTTCTCAATATCCTTGTGAGATTACATGTTGGATCCATCTTATTTTTTAAGGTAGGATATTATGTTGTGAATTATGTGTTTTATAGTGGAGCGATGGAAGAAGAATTAGTTTTGTTGTCCCTATTTTATACAGGAGATTCTATATGTTTTCTTCCATAATATATCTTAATGTCTGCACCTATCTTCTATTTGGGATTAGATTTCCTCTTCCCTTTTGGCTTGTGATTTTGTACATCCATCTCTAATGATATATTGTTGCAGAGTGTTAATCTCCTATTCCAACTTAATTTTTTCTTTGAAGATGTTTTCAAATGTTTCTTTAGATTTTTAAGCTTTGGCTTAAATATGTACATTTTGGTGGACCCTGTGGTTTTGGCAGTGGACCACCATTTTCTGATCATGGGCATGAATTTTATATGAGTTAACCATAAATTCTAAAATCTAAAGGGGCAGTAGTGAGTGTTACCATTAAGGTGCCATTACGTGCATATGGTCCAGTGATCGAAGAGTGCAAAAGGAAGAATAGTGGCAACAAGTTCTGCTTCTGATGTAGCTCACTTCTGAAACTAGAAATATATCTAAGCATGAGACAATTTGAGAGGAGCTACCCCATCGATTGTTCCAGGTATAGATTCCATTGGTGGTTTCCAGATCTACCATTTACTTATTCTCTATGAATTCCTTGAATCTACAATATTCTCAAGTTCGAGTACAGCTCCCACCTTTTTTTTCTTGGAGGGTGGTAATTAGATTGAAATCGCCCCCAACGATCCACATCTTTCTAGGATGATCCTTTTTGTACCAGTCCAAAAATTCCGAAAGCTTGGACTTTTGACATGATGATTTGGGGCCATATACATTGGTGATAAATCCATGCACATCACTACCTAAGAGATCGAAGGAGGATGATATGGAATTTTTGTGGTTGTGAAATCATTCAGAGTGATATTTTATAGATTCCAAGCAATCCCTAGACCATCGAAGGTGCCAACATCTTCAACCGAAATAGATTCGCTATTTTTCCAAAGGCACAACAACATGGATTTTAGATTATCACTATTGCTTTTAGTTTCTTGGATCATGAGAATTGTATGTCTTTCCTGAAGAACCCTTCCTCATATAATTTTATCCTTGTTGAGACTATTGATTCCTATAACATTCTAGGAGATGAACTTAATTGAGAACATTGGGAGTTAGAGGGGAATAATTTGGTGATATGGGCATATTTCCTAGACTCAACCAATCTAGATCCCAAGGTTGCAATGTGTTGTAGGTATGTTTTGCGCCCTATTTTTTTAGCATCTTTTAATGTTTTTTTTTATCATTTAGAGGGTTGTTTTGGATTCCTAGTTGGGCTCTCATTCTTTCTTTATTCATGTATTCTTTTAGAAAGTGGATCTTCTTTTTGGGCATCACATGGAAAGATCTATTTTTTCATGCATCTTCTAGCCCTAGGAGATCTAGCTCTCCCAGATATAGATCCTACATATCTTCATCCATTAGGACATCAGGGTCCTGACTTGCTAGGAAGAATGGAATATATTGAGAGGAAATTGGGGATGGGTTGTATTTATTATTTATGTTCGTGCTACTTGGATCTTGGTTTGAATCATCTCCTTTTTTTTGTAGAGGTTCTTGGTGTTTCCTGTTGGGAACCGATTTTTCCTCTTCCTCGTTGTTGTCTGCTTCCTCAGATTGAATGGATAAAACATAAAAAATGTTGCTTGTTGTTATATATGGAGGCTTGGATGTAGATTGGGGCTTCCATTTTGGGCTCTGTCGATTGGTTACTTTTATGAATCCTTCCTCATATGTGTTTTCTACATCTTTGAGGTCTGTTGTGGGCTTGTTTCGAGGATAGTCTCCAAAGAGATGTCCATGTTCATGGAAATTCCGAAATATAAAAGGAACATGCTCATAATCATTGTTCTCTATCCACTCTGTGTCTTCATGTGCGAGAAAAATGGATTCCGCCAAGGTTTTGGCTATGTGCATCTACATGTAGATATTTCCATATGAGGTGTATTTGTTGGATTTTGTTTTCTTTGTTATTTTGATGAAGTTACCCAGAGTGTTTCTTATAGCATTGAGGGTTTCATCATCCCATTAATCCTATGGAAGGGAGTATAATCAAAACCAATAGGATCCTAGGTAAGATCCTCCATGTATGGGTTGAATCACTCGGTCCAATTCCCGAGATATAGATCGACTGAGTTGAAAAAATAGGGCCCTGCTTCCAAATTTTTGTCTCTGTAATCAAGACATGTGAATATGATGCTAAAGAATCCGTATGATCCTATCTGAAGATCAGAGTGTGCTTTTGGATTCCATTTGACTATTATCCAATTCAGGAGGGCTCTTTCAGTGGGACAAATTTTGATGAACTTGTTGATGAGAGAATAAGTTTTCATGTATTAAAACCAGGCATTGATACACACTGGGCGAAAATCGATCCATGGTATCTCATCCAATTTCATTATGCTTGTGTTCGTTTTGGTGGAATTTGGTACTAAAAAATTTGAAGTGGTCCGAGTCATGGTTGACTGGTCATGTTTCTTCAAAGAGGGGTCATTTCATTACAATGGTTTGGTGATTTTTCTGGAGGCAGAGTTCAAGGATTCCTTGTACAAAAGGGAGGGGAACCCAACCCCTCCCTTGGGGGTAGCCATGGATGGCCAGAATTGTTTTGATGAAGCTATGGATTCATAGGCTAGGGTTATTGCATGTGGGGTTTTGTGCAGAGCCAAGGTGCCCAACATCAGTCAAAGAATGCAAAGAAGACTCATCCATGTTCTTTAAAACTGAATTAACGATCATCCAAACTAAGGAGGTCTTTATGTTCATCTAATAGCTTCTTTAATAATGGTATCATTTTATTAGATGTATCAATTTTCTTCTCCATCTATTGCATCCTCTTCACATACCTCTGTCTTAATTGTTTGTTCTTTGTTTGAATCTTAACCATGATGCCCCTTCAATCTTCCAACATTTGTTTATTTTGTTAAACAATCCTAGGTATGCATTCTCATTAGAGTTATTGCAGTTGCATCATGGTCAAGGATTTAAATTCTCTAATACCTTATGATCCATAAATGAGGGACCGATATCCCACTTGTTTCACCAATATGGATAATTTGTGGAATTAAATTGTAGTCTCTATTGTCAATATTCTACAAATATATGTTTCCCCAAAATGGCTACAAGGCATCTAATATTAGTTCAATTCTATGTGAAAGATGCATGGCCTACTCTATCGTGTAAAATTCACATGTCAACCAACTAATAAAATAATAATAATTAAGATAATGTAGAAATTTCAATACAATTAAGTATTTCCTGGATTCTCCTGATCTAACAATTATATACCATTGTTAAATAAAAAATCACTTCTACTAATATTCTTGCGGAAATTAAACCACAATCACAAAGTGAAATATCAAGAGCACATAACACAAAAGTTTTTCAGGGAAAGCATAAAGCTAAAAACCCCACTATCATATATTATGTATATCATGGATCATGAAACAATCTCATACAAAATGCTAATCCAAGGGATCTCAGTACAACACAATCGTCTCACACTCTCATCCAAAAAATTAACAAATACATGTGCCAATTCTCTGTGTCCAGACAACCTGCCTCCTCTACACAATCTCTGAAATTAGAATTCTCACAATGAATTCGAATTTCCTAGTTTGCACATGCTCATGAGCATATCCACTACATGTGTGATTGCATGAGTGCACTTCACTCAAATCACAAGTGATAGCCAAACTGGCCCTTTCACCTGTTATCTCAACTAGGTCTCCACTGGATCTGACATGCATGTAGTTAACTATGGTGAATCTTCAGTTGCATGTGAGTTCATTGATTGTGGATTAATTAATAATTAATTCACTGAACTCTCACTAGTGTAAGTTCAGTTACAACTAGTACAATTGGGCTTAACTCACTTAACTGAGTTAAACTACTTCACAACTCTCATAACTACACTTATAACTCTATTACAACTTCAAGTCACCTCCATGTCTTACCACTCAACCTTTGAACTTGAATTTCCAATAGTTAACTGATTTTCCATTTAAGTTAATTATTTCAAGTAATTATGAGATAATAGATTAATATTTATTGTCAAATTTATTTAAGGGGAAAGTAAATTAGACATATGTTTCTTGTTGACATTTCAACACTCCATCTCAACAAGAACGTGATTATCCTTCACCCCAATCCTGTCTCTATGATATTTGAATTTTCTCCTGGTGAGTGCCTTCGTCAGAATGTCTGCATCCTGATCTTCCTTAGGAATGTATTGAAGCAACATGATCTTCTGCTGCACACAATCTCTGATATGATGATACCATATATCTATATTCTTAGAGATTTCATGAAACATAGGATTAATCAAGAGTTTAATGTAACTCTGATTAACACAATGAATCACTGTTGGATGTAAATGAGAACCAAACAAACCAACCAAGATCTTTCTCATCCAGATAACCTCACATGCAGCTTGAGTTGCTGCCATGTACTCTGCTTCCACTGAACTAAGTGCCATAGATCTTTTCTTCCTACTATACCAAGAAACAACTATAGATCTGATACTAAAGATCCCCGCTGATGTGCTCTTTCTGTCCATTGGGCTGTCTGCCAAATCTACATCCGTGAAGCCATGCAACTTCACCTCATATGTTTGTCTGTACCATAATCCATACTCAGATGTTCCCTTCAGATATCTCAGGACATGCTTACCCACCTTCAAAAAGAGTTTGGTAGTCTTAACCATTGCTTGACTTAGTTGGTTAACCGCATAGCAAATGTCTGGTCTCGTGTTCACTAAATACATTAGCGAGCCTACTAACTCTCGATAGATAGTAGCATCCACTACCTCTCTAGAAGTAGCATCCTCTTTGCTCTAGTTTCTTGGAAGAGGAGTATCCATTGGTCTGCAGCCCTCCATGTGAAACTTACCCAATATCTCCCTTGCATACTTTCCTTGAGACACAAAAAGTTCACCATCTCGCTGCCATATTTCCAATCTAAGGAAATAATGAAGAAGGCCCAAATCTTTCATCTTGAACTCCTTTGCAAGGTCATCCTTGCATGAGTGTATCATTTTCTCATCACCAATCAGTATGAAATCACCAACATAAAGAAAAATGATTAAAAGCTTACCCTCCACCACTGATTTGTCAACCGGTCTTGGGACAATTTCCCATGCACTATTTTTGACAATGGAGTCATACTCCTCTACCATAGCATCAACCCAAGTGGGATCATGCACTACTTTCTGAAAGGAATATGGTTTGGCCACAATACATTTTCTCATGAGAGCCATGTATCGAGTAAATCGATCAAGATATTGTCTTTGTCTGCATTGTCAAGTAGGGGCTCCTACATTCTATGAAGCATCTAGTCTCAATTTGTCAGCTTCCATGGTGTGCTTTCTACCATTTCTGATGGATGGCTCTTCTTGAGTGGTTTCCTCTACTCCATGAACCTCCTCATGTGGATTATCCACATATTGAGACTCATCTTTGGGAACGAATGTTGGATCATGTTGTCATTGATGCCAATGGTTTGATTGATTGATGTCAAGTGATTGATTGATATCAAAGGATCGATTGATTGATGATTGATGTAGCATAATATGTATTTTCCTTGATGAAAATGCATAGATGAATATGGATCAATGAGTTATCATTGATATGATGAAGATGGATCAATGAGTTGTCATTGATACATGATGAATATGGATCGTTGTGGTTTCATTGGTATATGATGCATTGCTGGAAAATGTATAGATGAATCATTATTTTCTTATCATGACTGATAAGGTGCACAAATGGATGAACTCCAAAGTGGTCCCCTTATGGTGAAAGCCCTCATGGGAAAACGCTTTGCAGATTGAGTTATCCTAGAAGAATGGTTGGAGGACCCATGCTTGTATGTAGAATAATGAGATGAAGATCAAGGGAATTGTTGGTGAAACTATCCTAGATGGATAGTGCTTGCCATGCCGTTTTCGATGGTATGTGGAATGTCACATAACTCCTCATGGTTTGAGATTTATGGCCTTACAAAGATGAAGGACCCCCACATGAAGGCTTGAAGCCCCCAAGGTCAAAGAAGTCAAAGT
>JASDQU010322345.1:0-13047 GCA_032191745.1 Picea mariana | reverse complement strand
CCGACGGCCGATAGGTTTATCTACAGAGGGCTTCATGAAATCTAGTCCGGTCCGTACACAGGTGCTGTCTGATGCGCTACCACTCGAAGGGGTACCAACAGGGGTTACAAGGGTGGCCAAAAAACGTGCGCTTAAGAACCACTTGTATTTCTTGTGTGTATGAATCCCTCAACCGCGGGTTTATGCGTGTAACGACAGATCTTTGTGGCTTAAAGACGCCGGAATACATCTCTACCCTGAAAAACAAATACCCACAATTTCTGCCAAGGAAAGTGCTCTGATACCACTTGCAAGATACAAGATATATAAAATATGCAGAACAGAAACAAAATGCTAGAAATGACAGAATAACAGTAAAATATCCAGCATAATCTTCACAATACATAGAAATGAAATACGAAATAGCAACATAAATAGCACTTTGAATCAGATAGCAATGTTCACAGGCCTCTTCGAGGGGGCAACCTCCAATTGAGTAGTGCTCTGTTACAATAATATCCAAGCTAGGGTTCTCATACCCTCAACTCCTATTTATACTAAAAAGAAGCATCTAGAGGAAGATCCTTCTAGAAGCGGAAGCTTCTATTAGGTATTCTTACATCCGCCTTATTCTATTTTATTGAAAGGTCTTATTAATATTGACCTTTATTACATCCGAATACATTGATCTACCTATGTGCGGGTTAGGACCTTAACAATTGTGCTCGAAAGTGACCGATCATCTTTCATAGTTGCAGTGGATTGGATTTCCTTTTCACCAGCCGTGTTAGGTGTAAGACTGGTTTTTGGCCTTTTGGTGTGTAATTGGAAATCTTCAGCCGAGACTTCGGTGATGGAAGGTGAAGTATCCTTCCTAGGTATTTTCTTCTTGGGAACCTATGGTGTAGTAGTCTGTGAGATGATGACCAAAGGGTCCTGCTATTCTATCTCGACCAGAGTGTTCGGCTCCCATTCTGTTTGAGTCACAAAATTCTCTATCTCAGGCTTGAGTGTATGAACATATGGGACATTTTATTTTTAATCCTCATCTCAGAAATTATCCTGCACGGATCATAGTGCCATATGAAACTAATAAAAAACTTCATTTCTTTTAACATTCTGTCTGCTTCCTCCCTGGTGCCTCGGCTATTGCAGATGAAAAACCCTATTTGCCCTTTAATTCTAAGCTGCTGTTTCTTTTTCAGAGACACAAAATGTATGCCATCTGAGTTAATCATTTGCCTTATATACTCCAAGGCAAATATCCTCACGGGTAGATATTTGGGCAGTTTGTATGGAGCTAACTCAGTGTGGTTTTGGCAAAGATACCAATCTCCAGTGTTTGCAAGGTCTGAGAGGTGTAAAATCCTCTGAATCTCCTCATTTATCCTTGGTTCAGGTTTGCCACTGAGCATGCTCACCACAGGATGGTAGAAATGCTCGATAAACTATTTGAAACTGAACTCTGTTGAATTTTGTTTGAGTAGTGAAGTCCAAGCTTTTACCACCTGTGGCTTCCTGTCCTTGTCCATTTTCTACATTGAAAAGGAAAACCTATCTGCTTGAAAGAAAGTGAACATGTAGGGCAGTATTGAGGAATATCGGAACATGCCTTTTGAGGAAAAATTTAAGAACTGCTCATGAATATTGTCCGCCAGGAAAGTGTTGTAGTCAAATTGCGTGGTGGGTCTTTCTTCTATGGAGAAAATTGATAGAAAACCCAATATGGGTTCATCCACCCATTAGTCAGAAAAATAACCCAGTAGAGCACAGAGTGACAAAATGATTTGGTTTCCATTTACTGAGAATAGGGAGGAAGGGTACAGGGGATTTGTCTTGGGGAGATGAGCAGCTTGATGGAGGAAAAGCTTGAAAATATGGGCTCTCTGAGGGAATGATAGTTTCTAGTACAGCTCCATGATGACTTCAAGATTGAAAGGGGAGGTGGATTTAGTTCTGGGTATCTGCATCATCTGATCAATGGCCTCAGGTGTGATGAAGAAAAGAGTTTATCCTGATGAAGATAGTATGGCTCTTTGGTCGAGGATGTAATGAGCCTAACATTTGAGGGAAAATTCAGGGAAATGGTGAACCTGGGGGAAGAGATACAGAGGAAGGTTGGATTCCTAGAGCCCAATTTCATCGCTCTGATATAAGAAAACATCCTTTAGCCATGACTGTAAATCTATGAAGTCAAATTCACACCTGGTGTCTGTGATTAAATGATCTTTGTCGGCCAAATGAATCCTGTTGAGGTCGACAAGAGGTGGGAGGAAAGGATTTTCCTCGGCTTCTGCTTTCTTGGATTTTGGTGCCATCACTGTGAAAAAACCTGCAATTCAAACAAAATGTTAGTGGGGATGACTGTGGTTTTGGACGGCTGAATGTAATGGAGGTAAGACAAGGATAATTTCTCTGGTGCGAGGACAAAGTAAGCAATGGAAGAATGAATGGAAAGAGTGGTTTTGAGG
This sequence comes from Picea mariana, assembly GCA_032191745.1. Classification (NCBI taxonomy): domain Eukaryota; kingdom Viridiplantae; phylum Streptophyta; class Pinopsida; order Pinales; family Pinaceae; genus Picea; species Picea mariana. The sequence goes on along the minus strand of JASDQU010322345.1, from coordinate 10,597 downwards.
AAACAGATACCCATTGGGCGTGGGGGATAGATTAGAAAACTAACAGATAAGTTAGCCAGTAATAAATGGCCAATGGGTCATTTGGAGCATGATATGGCAGGTAAAAATGAATGATGAATACGACCGGGCGACGTGGCGGGTGTTGATTGGGAGGTGACCATGGTGAAAGGACTTGTAACTAGTGAACAGGGGGAATGGATTGACAAAGTTATGAGACATGACCCTTAGGGGAAAAAGTGGAAAATGATGTCATGGGGTGACTGGGCGGTATGTCAGAAAGTGGTAAATGGTACGGGGTAGGAGTATGGAGCAATGGGTTCTTGCCACGTAAAGAAGGGTCCGCCAGAAAATCATTCCATTCCGGACCCCCCACCCATCATTAAAAGCAGAACGATTGGGGGGGTCCAGAATTCAATCTCAACTGTGGATCTAGGCACTGACGCCTCAACTGTTGAGATGCATGCCTTTGTTATACCTGATTCTGGACCCGCCCCCCCACCGTTAAAGGTAGAACAGTCGGGGGGGGGTCCAAAAAATCTTATCAACCGTAGATCTTAGCGCCAGTACCTTAGCCGTTCATCTGTGCATTGTCTTTAATATGTGAGCACAAACTCATTTTTTCTTTGAAAACTTAGGATAAGCGCTTTAAGTGGGTTTGTCCAAGCTTTCCCTTTTTTTATCACCATGGGGTTAAACATTCAACTTTCAAACATCAAAGATAGGATTCAACATCGATGATCATGCCTATTTTATTGAGATAAAGCAAACTACCATATGCTCTAACCTGATTACCTATGATATTTAGCCCAGATTAAACTATTGGATTAAGAAATTACTCTATCCTGGGGTTATTTGACCAAGATTAGATAGTTTGGTCAAATTTATTCACTAGCTAACCTAATTTGCTTGGCTAAGATTAAACAGTTTAGCCAAGCTTATTCACTACTCCTATCAACATCAATTTAAAGGACTTGGCCATGCTTAAACTATATGGACCAAGTCATTGTTATTGCATGGAGCTTTATTTAAATTTCTTTTATGAACTCTTTTATTCTTTTTCTTTCTTTTCTTTTCTTTTTTCTCAAATTATTTGCAGAATGAAAAATCATTTGACAACCAAAACAATAAAAGGATAAAATTTTCAGTCACCAATTGATCCTATAAATTATAGGGTTATAACACCCTGGTTGCACCTTCTTCGGGGTTTTTGTGTCCTAGTTCGACTGCTCTTGTACCTCTGCTGGTATATCTATACTCATGCTCTCTGGTTTTGGCTGTGGGATTTCTTCCAGTATATGTGTTGGGTTCACTGGTGTTGTGTCTGGAGATGGGATTTCGTCGACATTAACGATCTCTGATGGCTGTTGTTCACCTTCTTCCACTTGTCCTCGTGACCTGGTCTAAACTCTGCTTTTCCTGCTGGGATGGCCTGCTTTTGTTTGCTTGGGTGGTGCCATGGTGGTGAATTTTGAATGGTTTTTGGTTTCGAATGGTCTCTATGAACTCACTCTGTGCTTTTTGGACTCTACCGCTCTCTGTCTACTCTTTTTTCGTGAATAGACTGTTTTCTCCTGTGCCCATGTATTGTATGGGTTTTCCATTAAGATTGTCGATGACACTTCCTTCATTATGGGTTTAACGAACCTTAACTATGGGTTCAATGCATCTCCAACTATTTTGTACTTGCCATTACTTTGCCTCACCATCTCCTGTTGGTGCAATTAGTGTGGCATCCCATTGATCCTTGTCATCCTTTAATTCCCCCTAGTGTTGTCTTGTCGTACTTCTTGTTCCGAATTTCCTTTTCTCGCTTGTTTCCCTTTTGGTGCAACTGTTGTCCTTATCCTCACCGAGTATGCATGCCTTTTCTTTCTTTCAGCGCGTTGCACCTCTGTGGGTAATATTATTTATTTATTTATTTATTTTTACTGCGCGGTGGGTGGTTGACTGTCCTTGTACAACTTCAGTCGTATCCCATTGATCATTCCTCTGATTTTTGTGCCTGATAAGTCTTTTAATTGTACAACTCCTCCATATGTGACATATTTTCCCTCGTACGGTCCTAGCCAATGAATTCTTATCTTTCCTGGATGCTGAAATGATTTGTTGTCATACATTTGTACTAGATCTACTTCCTTAAAAATTTTCTTCTTTATGTGTCGATAATGCCAAGCTTTGTCCCTTGATTTCTAAACCTGTTGGTGGAATCCTGCTAACATCCGGTCTTCCTCCATGGTCATTAACTGATTTAGTCGCTCTTGTACTATGCCTCGTTCTGTCATTTGTGTAATTGTTGCTACGCGCAAGCATGGTACTAAAAATTCTAATGGCACCACTGCTTCTTGGCCATAAACCAATTTAAATGGTGTGTTCCCTGTCAAATTTTTTCACATAGTCCTATAGGCCCATAATACCACTAGTACTTTGAGGTCCCATTCGTTTATGTTGACGTTACAAATCTTTGTCAGCGTGTTCTCCAAGATTTTTTTAAATGCTTCCACTTTTCCATTTGCCTATGGGTGATATGTTGTGCTTTTCTGGTGATGGACTTCAAACTCTTCATTCATAGCGCTGATGGTGTTATTTATGAAGTGCGTACCTTGGTCGCTCATCAAAACTCTTGGGCACCCAAATCGAGTGATGAAATTTTCAAATAAAAAGTGTGTTGTTGTTTATAAGCTATAATCCTTCACTAGTGCGACCTCCGCCCATCTTGTTAGGTACTCTGTCATGGTGATAATGTAAATATATCCTGTTCTTTTTGCTAGTCAATTAATTGGTCCTACAAAGTCTATTTCCAATTTGTTGAATGATTGTAATGTTACTTATGGTCGTAATGGCATCTCGTCCCTTATGTTGGGTTTTCCTACCCTTTGACAGTACTCCTTCGAGTCTCTGTGAATCGTTGGCCACCATAGTCCTGCACAAAATACCTTCTGCACAGTAGATTTTACTGCATAATGCTCTCCTGCTATTCCTTCATCGGCTTCTGCTAAAACTCTTGGTCTTTCGTGTTCCAACACATATCTTTGCAAGATTCTATCTGCACCCATTTTGTATAGGTGTCCTGCAATTAGTTGATAGTTGGTAGCATGTACTACCAGGTCTTTCTTTTGCACAGTGTTATATTCTTGTGGTGCAGTACCTATGATCAAGTACTGAATGATATCTGTGAAATGTTCATCTGCGATCTGTACTGAAAATAATTGTGCATATGGAAAGGTTTCCTCTAAATTCATATTTTCTTCTCCATTTGTGACCCTTGATAGGTGGTCAGGGCCTGCATTTAATTTTCCTGGCTTGACTATTACTTCAAAGACAAATTCTTAAAATAGAAGTAACCATCGACAGATTCTCCCCCCCAACACTGGCTTGTTGACTAAATATTTCAGGGTTGAGTGATCTATGAACATCTTAAAGTGTTTCCCCAATAAGTAGTGTCTAAACTTTTGCAGTGCATAGACCATATCTAGGCCTTTTCTTTTTGTCATGTTATACTTATGTTCTAAGTCAGATATCTTTATTCTCGCAAATTCTATCGAGTGATCCAAGTCTCCCACTCCTGACTACACCAAGATATCTCCAAGTGCTATGGTTGATGCATCTACATGCACGTGGAATGTCTTCTCCCAATCTAGAAATACTAATATCGGTGCGGTAACTGTCTTTTCCTTTAGGTTGTCTAGATCATGTTGACACTTGTCATTCCACTGGAACTTTGTTTCCTTTCTTAACAATTTTTCCATTGGTGCAATAATCTGTGCATATCCTTTGATAAATTTCCTGTAGTATCCTGCATGTCCCAACATCGCTCTTAGCTGATAGACTATTTTTGGTGGTTGTAAGTTAACAATTACTGCAATCTTTGTGGGATCTACTAATAAGCCCTATTTACATACTATATTGCCAAATAGTATCCCAAATGGGGTTCCGAATATGCATTTCCTTATGTTCAGTGATATCTGGAACTGTCTGCATCTTTCTAACATTAGCCATAAGAATTCTACATGGTCTTTCAACAAATTGTAAATTGTCCAATCGTCTAGGCATACTTCTAGGAACCGATGGGTGAATTCCTTAAACACAACAATGACTACTCTGGAAAAAATTGTTGTTTCATTCTTTAGTCCAAATGGCATGACTTTGTATTGGTAGGATTTCTATTCTGATGCAAATGTTTGTTGTCTACTTGATCTCACTTCAGGTATTAGTGGTATCTTCATTTCTCCTAGCTCTCGAACTATACCCTTCATCTCTGTAAATGTTGTGGGGAACATGTCACTATATTCGCGCAACAACTATGTTATTCTTTCCACTTTTTGCTCATCCTAGTAGTCTCCAATGCTGGCCATCTTGGGATTATCGACTGTCCCAATGTTGAATTTAGTTACTTTGATCTACGCGAAAATGACTTGTGATTTTATGGGTGGTCCTTCCACCTCTCTTTCTCCTTCCGCTTCTTCAATTTGAATATTGTGTGGATCGTCTTCATCTAGTGCTTCCTATTGTACATGGTAACATGACAATAGTGCATTGACTATATGTTTGTTCTGTTGTTGTTCTTCTGTGATCAATTATACTTCTGGTGCTTTGATGAATATAACTCCTCTTATCCATTTAAGTGCAACATCTATGTTGGGGTTCTCATGCTCGAATGAGAAAGTGACTGTAAAATTCTGTTGCAATGTCATCCAGATTGTAGTTCCTTTGCACAATTCCTGGTCTATATACCAATTCATTGGTATGCCCTCTAAGGTGTGTATGAAGTGATGAGGCTATTCCTCTAGGGGTGTCAATTTCCATAGCGTTCTACACTCCTCCAAGTGCTCCATTGGTTCCATTTGTTCATCATACTTCTACTATTTGTTGTTTTTTTGTTCTGCGCCAAACCTTATGTGCAATAACCTCTTACATTGATACCAGTCTGTGATGGTCTCTTTGTGGGCACCCCACCATCTTGCAGGTGTGGCCTTAAGTGGTATATCGAGTGCTAACAATATCTGGTTCTCTAACATTGTGTCTTCGTATTGTGTCAAGAATATTTCCAAATCATTTATTCCATGGAAACTGGGTGGTTCCTTGACTTCCATGCCTACCCATCTTACTGCGTGGTCTATTCTTGCACGTCGCCTCATGGATACTTCGTTCAGCCTTTGTTGCCAGTTATCTAAACCGATATATGAGTCTGTTGCACATGAAGTAATGCTCTGCTAACTTAGTATCTCGTCTGCAGTTGGGTTTATGTAATCCTCATCACATGCAGTTGTTCTGTACAACTTGTTGATTTCCTCTAAGTCTAGAAAAGAAGGTTCTACAAACCTCTCTCCTTCTAATGGGTCTAAGGGCATGATGACCCTGTATTCACCTGACTCAAATATCATTTTCCTAGTCTTCAGGTTGATTATGGAATGGTTTTCAAACACCCAATCCAGACCAAGCAACGTTGGATAAGGTGTGGTGTCATCCACCATTTCAAAGACTTAAAAATATTCTTTAGTGTGTACTCCATCTAGGTCTATTGTTACTCCTTTCAATCTTCTAATTGGTAGGAATCTGTGTTGGTTTGCCAGTTTCAATTGAACAGGTGAATATCCTATTGTGGGTTCTCCCATGCATTTCCATGTCTTCTTTGGTAATACGTTAACTTCATATCCTAGATCTAGTATGATGTCTCCCATATTGAAATCTCTGATGTTGTCATCCAGTCTAAACTCCCTACTGGTTCTTCTCCTTGTATGTAGGTGATTGACAGTTTTTGGTTCTAGTTTTTCTTCCGTTGTGATGCTACATTTTTCTATTATGTTTTGCAATATTTTCACAGATGATGGATCACTTAATACTTTTACACATGAATGAAAAAATCCTTTGATTGTACTTACTTGTCCCTTGGGTTTCATTTCGTTGGTATGATCCAATAATGGAGGCATATCGTACTATGGTGCTTCCTTTTTTTGCTGCGCATATGAAGTCGACGCTATGTCTTCCTTATGAAATTCTTGTATGGCTTCGGTAAATATGGCTTTCTCATTCTGTGCATCAAACTGTCTCCTTGGTTTGACGTTCTTCTTTACCCACTAGTTTTGTGTTGGTCCTTGTCGAACAACGTCATCGCCTCTTTTAGCTCCTCAATGAGTAACTATATTGATGTTCTGTCCTTCATCCCTTACTTCAACGGAAATACACTAAACATTTTGGTTGTTCTGGTTCCTCTTTTCCTATATATTTACTAGTAGTGTCAGACATTCCTCTATATCATGGTATTATGCGCGACAGTACATACAAGTTATTGGTGGAAGTGGAAAGTCCCTTGCGTAATGTCCCGATTGTTGACAATTGTGACATACCACTAGTCCTCTGCCTCGTTTGAAACCTCCTCGGTCTCTTCCTCCACCTCTGTAACTTGCTCGATCTCCTCTTGACGCATTATACTGAGGCTCTTGGTTATACTACGTGGTATTTTAATGAGGTTTTGTTTTGCTGTACTACGGCTGCATGTTATTATATGGTTGTTGCATAGTATTGTATTGTTGTTGTGAAGTGTTGTATAGAGATGGAGCTTGATTAAATTGTGGTGCATCTTTCCCAGTAATCATTTCTTCCTGGACTTTATATGCGTCTGATGTCCTTTGTCGCATCAAATCCATAGTTCTATAATCTTTGTCATCGTGGCCCATTGACATGAAAAAGGTGAAATATGATCTTTTTGGGACTGCCTGGTATTTCTGCATGATCATGCAGTGATAAGGGTCGTGACCCGATTTCTTACAGATTTCACACCATAGTCCTCCTATGGGTAACAGGTTTTGCATTGCTACTTCCATATACTACGCGAATGTTGGACATTCGTTCTTGTGGTGTCCTTTCGTCCTGCATGTAGTACACCAAACGACTTCTTCTTTGTCCTTGTTCTTATTCTGGTTCAGCTGAAATGTTAAGTTCTTCAAGTCCTCCTTCAGTTCTTCGATAGTTGGGTCCATCTGTTGATACTCATTTTATTCTAGTTCCAGGGCTTCTTGCAAAGCCTCTGCCTACGTTTGGAACTTTCGTTGTCGCAAAGGGTATTTTAAGTGTGGGAGAAATGAGTTGACAAACATGTGTAGATGCTACATCTCGGTCATAAGATATTTTAACTTTCCCTTCAGTTGCTTGAATCTCTGATCAATCTTGCATACAGACTCTCCTGGTTTATGTCTTATTTCAATCATCTCATTCATGTACTGATCCTCTGAGCTCAGCTTCTGGAACTCATTTATCAGTAACTTCTTAATGTCTACCAGTGTCCTTGTCGTCCCCAGTGCATTGTTTGCATCTAGACTCATGTACCAGTCTAGTGCGTGGTATTTTAGCATAAAATCTAGTTGTGCAAGTTTGGTACCTTCGTCAGTGATATGTTTTTCTTCCTAGATATTTTCACAGATGAACACGTGTTTCTCAGGGTCTTCAGTTGTTTCTCCTCGAAATTCGAGTAACCTGTTGGTGGGATCATGTCCTACCATTTTGAATGTTGAAACACTACCTCCACATAGTGTAGATACTTTACTAGTGTTTCCTAAACTGGCTCCCCTAGTTGTTGCTCCTTGTGTAGATTTACTCCTTGCTATATGACTGCTTCTGAACTTCGGTTGTCAAAATGGTGGTGTTATCTTTGGTGTATTAGTCACACAAGGGTTTATGGGTTCCACACTGACATTAATATGGATAGGATTGTTTCCTTCTCTTCCAGCTCTTGGACCTCTTGTCTTCCTCTCATATGTTGCGTGAAGGATTTCCTCAATATGCTCCACATTCCGGAGATCCTCTACCTCTTCCGCATCACTCGCCAAGCCTTCCCTTGTGGTTACATCTCTCTTCTTGGTATTCACCTTGTATTGGTAGGGTACTCCACTACATGTCTTTCCAGCTGTCACCATGATCGACTTGATCCTGTCGTCATCCATCATTATTGGGTCCAAGGGTTCCTCCTTCTTTCTCTTATCCTTTCCTCCTTTCATTTCCCCTTCCTTTGTCAGTGCTTGCCCCCTTCCCCCATGCACGCAAGAAAATTTAGCTATCTAATTCCATTGTCATTACACCTTTGTTATATAGAAATATCTTAATCAAGTATAGAGCGATCAAATGTACCTTCCTCGAGGTCCCCATATAAACTCTTGCTCTGCTGCGTTGTACGAATTCGCTGTGTCTACTGCAAACTCTGTTATAAAACCTACCACAATACTATCAAGCCAAAAGTCTATTCTGCGGGTGAATTTGTTGTTCACCTGCTAAATTTTCTCAATCTATACTAGGTTCCACTTGAGTTGTCGAATGCGGTTCATTGCATGGTTATCCTTTAACCTTAGTATCCACTCTTGCAATAAATGTGGAAAATCGCAGAAAAAGACTTCATGCAAATCAGTAAACATGTATCTCTCTAGATATTTTTCGGGGTGTTACTCTAGGGTTTCTATTTTATTTCTGTGAAAACTCTAGTTCTTTTGTTCTCAACCATCTTTTGATCTCTCTTTTTGTGGGATTCCACAGTCTCAACATCCCCTTCTATTGGCTCATTGCTTTCATCTTTTCTTCTCTCGTTTCTTTGTCAACTTATCTCATCTACTCAACCCTCTCTTGTTCCTACCAATGGCAACAAAACCATTTGTTGGTTACTATTCCTCTATTATGTCTGAGTTTATTGACCCAGGGTTCATGTCTATCAAGTTTCCAACAAAGCCTCTAAAACTATCGGCCCTCTTGGTAAACCAAAAGGCAACACAACACACAGAATGTGTTGTGCAGTCTCACCTGAGATAGCTTTAATGGGTGGTTGCAAGACTCATGTGTTTATAGCCTAGGATTGCGTGTGATATAAGGGAGCTAAATATTGACCCATTATTATAAATTGTAAAAGAAACATGATGTTATTCACGACTATGTAGTAATTTCCATAGCTTATTCCCTCAATAATGCAACAACACTTAAACAGACAATATAATAAATCATTCATTCAACATAATAATAACTGCTTCAAATAATAAAGATAAACATACATTCTTCACACAACAAAAATTCTACTATGGTTCACCCCCTCCTGGGCTATGTCCATAAAGATTTGTCTCTTGGCTCTTTTATTATGGTATTTTTGCATCTACAACATCGTGCACTTTACAATCCTCGATAGTATAGACTCAAGATCTACCCATCTTGCGATATAACCCACAAGATCTACCCTCCCTCGGTTTCCCTCTATCTCACAACTTAAGCTCAACATCTTACAGAAAATAGGTCATCCAACAAAACCCTTACATATCGCATCAACTCATGCGTAACTAAAAACCACAACAATCAGAACTAACACTAACAAACCGAACCCTCTATAATACCTCAGTATCTATATTTATACATTTTTGGCTCTTCAGCCATTACAATACCTTACCAAAACCCTAGCCCTTCCATCATTAGGCCTTCCTCCCATGCGTGTGTGTTTCTCTTCCTTCCATCTATTTATTTCCTTGCATGCATGCATGTTGTGTTTCCTTCTAGTTGTCACTTTCCTTGTGCATGTTTTCTTTCCAAAAAATGCCTTGCTTTTCCTCCTCGGCCTTTTGCCTACCTCCAACAATGATCGAGATAGCACAGAGGAAGGACTCAACATCTTCATCCTTTCTTGAGAGTGCATCTGCCACAACANCTGAAGATAGTCTCTGTTCCAAGAAGTATTTAATACTATCATGATTTGTTTTGACCTTGAAGTGCCTACTTATTAGGTAAGTGTTCCATTTCTTCAATGCATGTAGTATTTCCATCATTTCCTTCTTATAAATGGGCTTGTGTAAGTCCTTTCCCTTGAGTGGTCGACTTTCAAAAGTCAAGGCCTTCATTCTTGCATCAGGACAACACCAATTCCATTTCCTGAGGCATCACATTCCATAATAAAGGTTTTTGTGAAGTCTGGACTGGTCAAGACAAGAGCTTTGCACATCACCTCTTTAAGTTGTTAAAAATCTTTAGTTGCCTCTAGAGTCCATGAAAATGCATCCTTATTAGTTAGTGTCATTAAAGGTGTTGCTATTCTTCCATAGTGTCGAACAAACTTGTGATAGTAACCTGTCAAACCCAAAAATCCTCTAAGATTCTTTAATGTTTTGGGAATCAGCCAGTCCATCATGGCCCTAATCTTGTTAGGGTCTACCTTGACACCTTCATGAGATACAATATGACCCAAATACTCTACCTCATTCACCCCAAATAAAAATTTGGATGGTTTGGAATATATTTGTTGCTCCTTCAGTAGTTGTAGCACCTTGTCAACATGTCGCAGATGATCCTCCCAAGACTTTCTATAGATTAGTATATCATTAAAAAATACTAACACAAATTTTTGAAGGAAGGGCCTAAAAATATAATTCATCAACCCTTGGAATGTGGAAGGTGCATTTGTAAGGCCAAAAGGAATGACCAAAAATTCATAATGGCCTTCATGATTTCAGAATGTTGTTTTCGGGATATCTTCTTCCTTCATTCTAATATGATGATATCCTAAATGGAGATCCAACTTTGTGAAATATATTGCTCCATGTAGTTCATCTAACAATTCATCAATGATGAGAATGGGAAACTT
>JASDQU010322343.1:2131-13168 GCA_032191745.1 Picea mariana | reverse complement strand
TGTGTAGCATCTTCCGTGTTTCAGCATCAACTTGGACAGTTCTGTGTTTCAGCATCGGTCTTGAATACTATTCTGCAAATATAGACACTTATGCACTTCTAATCAATGGTTAAGTACAAGAGTGATGTAAAATATCATGCAAAACAAATTAAACGTGTAGTAATGAGAAAGGACGTTTTGTACCTTGGAATGATCAGGTGGAATGATAGTATAAGTCTAAATACAGGTGATGAAGGGTATAACAATGGCAAAAAGTATGGGCAAAAAGGGTACAATATGTGGTCCTAACAATAATCTTCCAAATTTGGCACCTTATCTTTAGGTGTCTCTTCCATATGAGATGAAAATATTTGACACCCTTTTCTGTAACATTTCTTCAGTTGCAATGCTGAAATTTCTCTGATGGTTACTGCCCTGGGAATTCCCTGCACTTTCCTTAAGTTCACTTCCTCATCCAAGCAAGTGAATGCCTTATTATGATAGTCTAGGATAACATTATGTTGATCCAGCCAATCCATCTAAATTAGAAAGTCATACGAACCTAAAGGTAAGATATTAAAATCTTCCCTTGTGTTTAGTCAATTCATGTCCATAAGACATGACTTAACCATCTCATTAACTTTTATTTTGGCTCCAGTATCCAACTGCACCAACCAAGATTTTCCATGCTTGCTTCTTGGAAAATACAATATTTCCACCATCTTAGGATCTATATAACTATGAATAGATCTTGAATCAATTAAAATAGCAATGGTTTGGTTGTTGATCATATCTTCCACTTCAATAATATGTGACTGATACTCTTCTTGCTTATTGTCCAGGTCTGCATATATCCTTGGTACATTTCTTCCCATGTCCTCCATTGTTTCAGCTTCCTACACATTGTGGATAGTCCTCACTTTTTCACCTCTGTGACGAAAATCTATGAACATATGATCTCCTTTACAACCCCAACATCGAATAGGTGGTTGCCTTGGCCTTTGACCCCCTATCTCAATCATTCTGGGTTCTTTGGAATTTGGTTGTCCTAGAGGGTTATTTATGAAGAATGGTGACTTAGCTCCCTTCTTCCTCTGATCCATCTTGAATTTCATTTTGTCTTCCCAAGATTTTTGGAAAGTTGGCCTTGATTGTTTTTTATCATATATGTATTTAGCTCACCTTATGGTCTCCTCCAATGTCTTGGGATCATCATACTATATTTTTTCAGTGATGAATGATGATAATCCACTCAAATACCTATGAATCTTAACTGTCTCATCCTTGATGAAAGATACATACTTCAGCAGTTCTAAAAATATTCTTTCATATTCATCTATGGTCATACTACCAAGCTTGATTTCAAATAACTCTTTCATTTTCTTTTCATAGTATCTCTTAGTCAAGTATTTCGTCTCAAAATACTTCTTGAATTCTCTCCAAGTAACACTTTTCTCTTTAATGTGTTGCACTTGCACAAGATGATCCCACCACATGGATGCCTTTCCCTTGAGCTAATAGATGGAAATTCTTCCTTTTGCATGAGATGAATAATTATGCAATTGAAAATACTTTCTCATGCCCAACAACCATGTCTCTGCATCTTCATCCTTCCCCACCATTAAATGTAGGAGGTTTGATTTTGTTCATTTCTCCTCATAGCTCATCCACCCCAGACCTCTTATGCTTCTTGATAGGGGATGGACTTGAGATGTTGTGTGCCCTCTTATTGGAATGCCTTGGGGAGTGACGGTGATGTCTGCTAACACTTCTGGTCCTTCTTTTCTCATCAGGAAACCCGTTACTTCCTGATTTTCTTGAGCCACTCTCCTTATCCAATTTATTTTCTATTATGTTCAAGATCTGCATTAACTTCATGTTGAAGTAATATTGATGTTCCTTAGCTCTCATAAGCCTTTCATTATCATCTTTATGGATTTGAGCATCCTTCTACGGATTTTCAATGGTCTCTACCATATTCATGTTATCATCCCTTCCTTCTCCATGTCCATTGGAGTTTGTTCCTTCAATTCCCAAATGGACATCCATCCCTCTGATATCATATTCTTGGATGTAAGTCACCTATGCATATTTCATTCCTATGGAATCTGTGTTGATCTTGATCTGATCTAGTTGTTGTAACTCTACAAAATGTGCAAGCAACAAAACATTGTCAGGCTAATAGTTTCAACAATTTCATGAAAATATGAACCATTCTGGTTCAATAATATATCAGAATTATTTCTTCTGATTTCCTAGAAAATTTAATGTCCAGATAATTTTTCTGGGTAACTATTTATAATCTACTATCTGAGACCTTTCCAATATCTTCTCCCATGCTTAATTATGAGTCTTTAGCAGAAAGTTATGGCTATTTGAAAATTTCCCATTAATTTTCTTGTTCACCCTTCAACTTGGCGCAACTTTGTGTTGTAATTATGCATTTTTGCACCTACTCCATTGAATTTTTCATAGGGTCTCATTTGGGTTTCTTCATATACACATTCTGTACACTCTATCCAAGTTTCACCTTTTTCTGGGTTTCGGGTTGCTAGTTACAACCTGCTGAAGTTCTAGGCCAATTCATGTTTTTGGTCTGGAATGCTACATGTACCTTCTTTGGCATTTTAAACATTTTTAACATGCCCATAAATTTAATTCATCTCTAGGAATGTCTTCTATGATTCAATATATTTCCATTGACTACTCCTGCGCCTCAATCAGATTTCGGAGCATAAAGTTATGGCTCTTTGAAGTTAGATGGGTCTTAAAATCTACCCTCCTCTATTTGTGCTGTAACTTTCTCATAAAAGCTTTGTTTGACGAATGATTTACACCATTAGAAATATCTCTCCGTGCTCTTTTATTTGATCTACAAAGAAAAAGTGTACCTTGGTAGACTCTATTCTCGTGGTTTTTGAGTAGCTAAAAACGTTGTTAAGGGCCTAAAAAACGTGCTGCAAAAAGATGACGTTCAAACAATATAAAATGTCGCGGAAATTCGTTGGTTTTTCCGCTGTTGTTCACCCTCCAAACAACTTTGCACGCACAAAATTCAACCTGTACAACCATATATAGTATGCACAACAACACCACAAGGTAAATTGTGCTTAGCACATCTATAAATACCGTGCATCACCTCTCTGTCTCGTCAATAACTGACGTGCACTACTTTTTGGTCACACGCCAATATCCACCATGCAAAATTTTGGTTCATGCACTATTACCTATTGTGCATAGTTTTTGTATCGTGCAATGATATTCTGATCACATTTCACTCTACGTGTTACACTATGCAAAATTTTAGTATGTCCCCATCGCGCACCATTAACTAAATTGTCATGCGGCAACATATACCCACATTACACGCACACCAACCAAACTCCTCTGCAATATGCCAATATTTCGCACACCATGCGCACCATTATTATGTGTGTGCACATCGTGCGTACCTTATTATGCATATGCACACTGCACAATGCTAAATTTAGCGCGCACACCCGCACACCAACATTTTTCCGCATGGCGCCAAATTTTAGGGCATGCACCAGCACACTAATATTTTTCCGCACGGCGCCAAAATTTAGCGTGTGCACCTGCACACCAAAATTTTTCTGTGCGGCACCAAATTTTAGGGTGCACACCTGCACACCAATATTTTTCTACGCGGTGCTAAAATTTTGCGCGCGCACCTGCACACCAACATTTTTCTGTGTGGCGCCAAAATTTAGTGCTCCCACCCATACACCAATATTTTCCGTACAGCGCCAAAATTTTAGATATCATAGCTTTTTATTGTGCATCATACATTTCTAGTGCGCCCAACTATGCATATTCATTTTTATGTGCATCAATTCGTCGTGAATTCCATTGTAGAAATTGGGGCTTTTGCTTAACTTTTACCCAATTTTTACCATAGACATTCTACAACTATGAAATTTGTTCAATTTCACCTCAATAACACCAATTCAACCTCTGTAACAACAAATCATTGTGAATTGACATTTATGGAATGGAGTTTTCCCAAACTCAAGTCACGAATTGAGAATTTTAATTGCTAATCTCACTCCTACTGTCATGGCTTCACTGTAACTTCAAATTCGACCAATTCCAGGTTTGAATTTGCTAGAAAAGATATTACATCAAGAAAATCTCACCACATGGCCAAATTTTTCAATTTTCCCATGAATTTAACAACATAAATTAGGGTTTTTTCCCAAATTTGCACAATTGTTTTTTTTTTTTTCCATGGACGTTGTGTAACTCAAAATTTGGCGACTTCAAAATTAATCCTTTATGAAATTTCGCTTCAACTAAAATTGCTCAGCCCATCCAGGCTCAGTGTTAAAAACTGAATCTCTGATACCATATTGAAACATCCTCGGCCACCCATGCCAATTCATGCTACTCCAGAAAACATTTTCGTTCTCTACTCAACATACTGTAACATAACTAGTATCCAACTGAGCTATGCCGCATAAAATTTTTGAATTGCATGAAATTAAAATATATACACAAAAAACTCTTGCGGTACTTTATATATAAAACGTAAACATAAAAATACATTATGTAAATGCATAGATTCATACTGAAATGAAAGTAAACATATACAGGAAATACCCATAAATATAAAGACAGTTATAACCACACATAGGGTAAACCCATAAAAATAAGCAAGTATATAATAATGCAATATGTAAATTTATCACACAATTCACACTTATCTTGGTAAGAATTTCACCAACTATGTGTAGGCCTTCCACGAACCTCCAAGCCTTAGATCACACTGGTCATCACTCTCAGCAGCGGGTCACCCCCAAGATGGGACTAAAATCCACCCTGGTAAAGGGATTCCTAACTAGGATGACTATCTCAAACAACAGGAAAGACTTCGTCATAGGTGCCAAATCAAACTAACAGCCTACAGTTCCTTATTCTCCACATGCCCGTCCCACCCTAGGAAGTGTGCCCCTTCTCTGCTCAACAGTCCTTCGGTTGCCCCACTTCCTTTTCGGGCTTTAACAATAGGTCGGATAGGAAGTCTCGGAGCCCTGTAGTTATAGTTTAGCACCTTCAGGAAATCAATTCCAAAAATTTATCTCACCCAGAGAGAAATTGCTCAGGGGCCTGGAAACCCACCTCTTCAATATCCCATGAGCATGACAACCCACTTCTTCAATCCAGATCCCAAGCTAACCAAGTACATAAACAGGTATGGATATAGATAGAGGTCCATGTACAGTGATAGGAAGGTACAGAGAATATCTCAATGAGTGTGTGATTGATGATGGAGTGAATGATCGAATGATGGAAGGAATGATGGAAAATGAACTAATTCCAAACCATATGTATGCATGTCCCCAACTTGACACTTGTCATGTTGGGAGCTACTTTGGCCCACTTTTCCCCATCCTTAAAATTTAGGATAAAATAATAATCCATACTTTATACTTTAATAAATATTAATATAATATTACTTTTTGGCTTAAGCTCCCTATCTTAGCCCCTTTCTCTTAACTTTTAGCCCCCCCCTTTCCCTAACTAGTCGAGTTTAGTCCCTCGTACTCTTTTATCGTGGTCGTTCTACGTGCAGTGATGTATTTTATATTAATGATGAGCCATATACAAAAATAGCCTCACTGGCCTTTAACATATAGGCTCTCCAGCCTAATCAAAACATAAGCATCCTAGCTTAGAATAACTGGCTCACTAGCCTATAAAACACAACATATACACAAAGGCTCCCTGGCCTCAAAATCGCACACACTTAAGTTGTTGCGTGTGGTATCCTAGAATGTGCACACTTCATCATTTTACTGCACAATACATACGCGCACTATACCATGGAAGGTGCATACAAAAATGATATCAAACATCTCACCAGCTTACGTACAGTTGTATATACATTTACAATTGCGTTCGGCCTAGGGATATTACAGACCTCATCAATTGTGTCGTTACCTTTAAAGAGTTCATACCGTTTACAGGTTGAGGAACCCACATTCAATTAGCCTTAAGCGTCAGATAAAACTCCCATAGCTAATGATCTTCTGCATAATTTTAGTGAGTGTTTATGGGGACTATGTATCCAATAGTGAAACATTGGGGGGGGGGCGTGGGCGTACACAACAGAGAAATGTTTATTGACTGATATGGACCATAGTTTTTTCCTCACTTCTCTTTCCTGACATTTCTTCACTACCAGCGAGCGTCCATATCCCCGACGAAGGTGCCTTGGTATCATATAAGCATAGCCTTGTTGCCAACAAGCGTATATAGACCTGACGACCTTTATTTTACTTCCCACACTTTAAATTTGATTTCAACTTCCTAGCATTCATGTTTCTCTACCTTCATTGTTTTTTATAAATATGAATTATGTATTGCTTTTGAAACATGTGTGAATGCGAGTAGGAAGCAGGGTGATATGAGAGTTATTTTGATATGCATATCTCACTTGACGGTTCATTATTGTGTGTTCCTCACATGAGTTACCAGTTGAGTATAATTAAGGGAAAAATGGGTAATAGCATTGGATGTATGCATAAGATATCAATTTTCATAGAAATTCAGAGAATTGGCGTGAAACACAGGCATGTCTTGAGAGAATTCACACATAGTAAAGATGACTGGTCTGATATATCAATAGGTATGGAATTTGTAGGTATGAGGTTTTATCTTGTCTGAGTGAACCAACTCCTCTTCATGTGTCTTCATCTCTGACACAGAAATATATAGTTGCAGGTCTTTTGATTACTATTGAGTGAGAAGTTCCCAAAGAGAAAAGTGGTTACATGGGTTGAACCATTTAGGGCTATGATCATGGGGGAAAGGACTGGTATGGAGTGATGAACCACTAATGATTGGGGGTTAACAAAGGAAAAAAGAAAAAGGAACACTAAAGAAAAATATCTGGGGAAAGGAAAACTAAGCAAGATAAAAGATGATTGGTTTGACAAATAGAGGGACTAGGAAAGGAAAACTAAAGGAAATCCTACTATGTACAAGACTACAATCACCATGGGTGATTAGGAGAAATATTTTTTTAGGATTTGGCCATTGACGGGGAGCTCCTCCTCCTCTCCCTATAACTTTGTAAGTCTGAAGGTTCGAGGACCTGTTTTCTGGTGGATCAGATAAGGTCCCAACCACAGTTTTTGGAATTTGGTGTGTTTTCCTTTTCTTTCATTTTATTTATCCCATTTGAGTACAAGGTCTCCTTCGTGAAAATATCTATTACCTACAGATGATTTTTCGAACCATTTTTTAATTCCTTCTTGATGATGAGATAAGTTATTTTTATCTTTCTCCCTTTCTTCTTCCAACTTTAACAACATATTTAACCTCTCTTGAATCACTGGGAAAGCCTCATTATAGATGGATTGGGCCAATTTCAAGGCTGGTAGGAAGGTGTGAGTAGGTATGTTGGCCTCCTATCCATAGACTATGAATAAAGAGGAGTTATTGATGGATGATTTGGGGGTTACTCTATCATCCCATAGGGCGTTCTATAGAGCTAGGTGCTAGTTTCTTTGATGATCATTGACAATCTTCTTGAGGATGTTAATGAGGTTTTTATTTATGGATTATGCCAAGCCATTCCCTTGTGGGTAATAATTCGTTGAATATTTAACTTTGATATTTCTTTTAAGAGAAAATTCAGTCAATTTTAGAGAGGAAAAATATTTAGCATTATCGAAGACTAATGATTTAGGAACTCCAAACCTGGTGATGATACGAGACTCAAGGAACAAAGTCACATGATTTTCATTGATAGTATTAAAGGGGATTTCCTCGCTCCATATGGTGAAGTAGTCAGTGGTAGTCATGATGTATTTGTGTAGTTGGGAGGAATTGTGATTGATTTCCCTGATTACGTCTAGCCCCCATTGTTTAAATGGACATTCAACAATCATTGGTTGTAAATGAAATGTTGCTTTCTTCTCTCTTCCTTCCGAATTATGAGATTGTTGTCATTTCTTCACATACGCGTGAGAATATTTGAACAAGTAGGTCAGTAGTATCTAGATCTGATATTTTTGTGTGAAGTAGTATCTCCATCGTAGTGTGCTCCATCTGGTCCATCATGGAGTTTAGATAGAACTTTCTCAACATCTCTCCTCTCCAAACATATTAAGAATATACCATCATAGTTTTTTTTGCATAGAATTCCTTGGATAAGCTGATATTAGGTAGATTTGAGCCTAAGGGCCCTTTTCTTTTTGGGATCCGGATAATGTAGGGTCGATCTCTGAGTCAAGTAGTATTTAATTTCGTAGAATCACAGGTCTGAGCCGACTGGGATGTAACAAAATTATTTTTAAAACAACTCATGATATTGATACAAAGCATCTTCCCGTGGCTCAATACAGGGTGATTTTGCAATGAATTTGCATAGCCCTTCCCCTTTAACAGTTTCTGCAGGTTTGATCTCTAGGTCATATTCTTGTAGGGCCATAATCCAATTGACTCTCTTTTATGCTAAATCTCTTTGTATTAGGATATTTCTAATGGTCGGGTAGGGAACAATGAATTTGGTTTTAGACTTAAGTAAGAATGGTTGAAAGTGCTTGACATCTTTAAATACTTCATAGGCCTATTTATCAACTTCAAGATAGTTTAGCTCTACTCCTTGTATACCCGAACTCTTAAAAGCCACAAGAAACTCGTCTACTTCCAGATTATTTTGTGTTAAGACAATTGCAAATGCAATATCCAGGGAGAAGGTGTAGAGGATGAAATCTTGACCAAAATTTTGGCTCAATAGTGCAGGTGCTTGCACGATATATTCTTTGATTCTGTCGAAAGATGTAACACCTTGTTTCCCCTAGTTTGGAAATATAACTATATGCGCCAAGGAACTATGACAAACGTAAAAATGTGAATGTTTGATTTGATCGACCTTGTGTAAAGGATCGATGAATGTAAATTCTATTACTTTAATAGAAAATGGTTACATGTTGCATGACTGATGAAAGAGGAGATGTACTAAGAAAGACCATGAAATGTTGTGAAAGATGGTGGAGGGGACCAGGAATGGTTGCGTTAACATCCATCGAACCAGTACCATGCTGGAATTAATTTTCTCAGATTAGAACATCCCCTTGACCCAACAATGAATTATAGTCGGGTTGGTAGGTGGGAAGGCCTCCTCAATATTTAATGAGGGCATGGGGTAGACCGCCCATCCGTAAGGCTCCTATACCTAAACATGGATTGGAAAATTGAGCCACACGCAATCTTTTGGAGAAAGGAAAGAAAGGGAGTGTGGTGGGAAGAGGGAGACTTGCGAAGAAAAATACAGAGACGAGAGAGGAAGTTCTTGGGTTCGAGGAAGGAAAAAGAGGAATAGTGAGTTATGATCATAGGAAATAGATATTGAGCCAAGAGAAGGAGAGTAACCTTCGTCCTTATATATTTCTATATGGGGAGAAGGAGAGTAACTGTCGTTCCTAAATTTTGTTGAGCTGGAAGTAAGAGATTGAATCTCAAAGCATTGTATGTTAATCTCGGGGGTGGCCAATGAAAAATCCATTGGGAGTGACTGAGCCTATGGTTGGGTGGAAATGAGCACCCCTTTTAGAGGTTGCATCACACTATATGATTCTGATAAGTGTTTTCTTTCCTTGTTCTTTGAATTGTATATAATGGATGTATGCGAGTATTTATATGTCTATAAAGGGTTCTTTCTTTGTATTAAATGACCAAGTTATGAATATGTGTTCACTCCCTTGAGAACCTAAATGTCTTCTTGTTTTTCCATACATCCCTGTTTAGTCACTCGAAGGCACTCTCCCAGGTAGCTACCTCACTGTTATAGAATCAGAGCAATCCTCTTCGCATAGCTACCATCTTGGTAAACTCATAAGTTACCTTACCTTGACCTAGAGCTTAAAGCCCTGGAAGTTGGGAAGGTGTTTCCCTTTAGACCAGTAGTATAGGAGATGTTGAACTTATGCCTATGTCCTTAACTGAAGACTCGAATAAGAGCGGGTATCATAGCCCAATAATTATCAGAAGATCCAGGTGACCTGGGTCTAGGAACTTTAGAGCTTGAAGATCCAAGATGTCTAATTGTTATGATCGTTGATCTATGAAATAAGATCGAGGTTGGGGATTCATTACGGAGTGTGAAGGTGGAAGTAGCGGATATGCTATTTCGTGTCCCACAATTCACCATTGTCGTTGATCTTGTCGACCGGGAGATCAATGAATCTGATTCGACCAATTCTGGCGAGTACCTCCAGATTATGTAAATTGTGCTCTCTAATAAAGGGAATGCACGTTGGGTCCCCATAATTGTTGTGAGTTGTCGATCGGTGTCAAGAACCAACCAAGCGTCGAAGAACCAGAACAAAGGAACGCCAGGAGGGATAGAAGAATTTCTTTTCAAGAAATCCTTTGAACTGAGTTATCAAAATCCTCGAACTCAAGGAGTGCGTGGGAAATCGGAACCCTTTAAGGATCAAGCTCAGAAGGGATATCACTTTTCATAAGTATTGATGAGATCAATGAGTCGAACTCATAGGGGGATAAAAGGTTGATACCTTTGAAAAAATGAGAAATATTCTAAGTTAGAAGAGATCAAAAGATCAGGAGGAGGAGAGATAGTGGTCATTACATCACAATGCAAAGGATCGATAGTCGTCTAATCAGAGAAAGGTGCACAAGCCTTAGCACTTCCCACATACAAGAGAGACAACTTACCAAAATTTGAAATATTATATTCCCGAAGTCCGTTGAGACAAAAACCCAAAGTGAATCCCATTCGTCTGATCTATCGAAGTGAATATGATTCATTAGATCGCCCAAAGTAAACATCAGTTGTCAGATCATCCGAGGTAGGTCTGAACCATCAAATCTAGAGGACACGTGGCGTGAATCTGTGGATTCCGAGTGAAGACTCAAAGTAATCGTTAGCCATCAGATCGTCCGAGGTATATCTGAACCATTATATCTAGAGGACAAGTGGCGTGAATCTGGGGATTTCGGGTGAAGACCCGAAGTAAACGTCGACCGTTGGATCATTCGAAGTAAAACTCAAGCATCGGATTGCCA
>JASDQU010322339.1:0-13047 GCA_032191745.1 Picea mariana | reverse complement strand
GGATTAAACTCTAAGTAATGAGCTCAGATTCCTAAGGTCATGCTAAACCCAAACCTTGGATGAAAATGGACTCAAGAGTTTCTGCTTTGTTCAAAGGCGACACAATTGCTGCCGATAAGAGATAATATTATTTTCCAGCCTGTCTTTTTTTAGTTTTTCATAAGAAAAGAAATGATATGATACAGGAGAGGAAATGAGTGTCGCGAGTAAGAAACTAGTTCCAAGCAGTGGAACATACCCATTCTCAATGCAATGGAATGCATGCGAGGCATGGAAACTCGGGGGGATGTTTCCTCTACCGGTAAAGGGTGTCAAGTTGCAATAGATATATGGAAGGCATTGCTTGGCTAGTAATGAGAATTGTTGAGGAAAGAGGATTATCACGAGAAATTATGGGCTGAAAGTAGGCTCAATAATGCAAGAAAGATAATGGAATGCAATTACAACTTAACGTAAATATGTCATTTTTTTGTAGATTTATTCCCCTAGGCTTGAAAAATTATAAAATAATTCCCAGGAGAACTCTTCTAGCCAATGGTGAATAGAGTATTCATTTTTTGTAAGTAGTCTACTTGGTCCAGAAAAGGGTTAAAATTATACCAAATAGACGTATTTTCAAAACCATTTAATGAGTGTGAAAGAGACATGTTCACTCGACAATCTTTTCGTTTTTTGGGGAGTCAAAAAAGAGCTTAACCAAGAGTCAGGGGGAGTATCATAGGTAATGATCAGAATGATCTCGAGTAAGAAAATGGGGTTCGAATGTAGAGTCATGTTGGGACTAAAAGGAACTCTCGATCCTATGGAATAACATCTGCATGGGAACCAAATGACAAAAGTGTTCTAACTAGGGAACCCATGTTTGATAAGGCTCTACCACTTAATAACGACACTTCTACTAGCAATGAGAAGGTTTTTTGTCACTAATAAATGGGTTCATACCTAGGGTGTATGAATCATGGTCATAGGTCAATGCAAAAATGAAAAACGGAGTGAAAACCTATCCTATATTTCGGTGAGAGAATATACCTTACGGAGGCACGAACAAGAAATATGATGTTGGAAATCCATTAAAAACCCTGGACAAAACCACTAAAAACCAAGTCTTTCCACTGCGTCATTAGTCCATAAGGACAAAAATAGAAAATAATAGGGAAAACTATACAAAGTGGGTAAAAGGTTTTCTATTAATAGTAAAAATAAGAAAGTCTACCATATCATTTGAGTTTTCCACCCACATAGTGCTTTTGAGGCCATTTTACCCACGATCTTATGATGGTGATTGCGGGAGATACGATCAATGAAATCAAAAAACGTCTAGACCAAGTAAGTTCACATCCCATTTACTTCCATTTCAATAGTTTACATTTTAGTTTTAGTCCCCATTTTTTCAGTATTAGAGGTCGTTACATAGAAACTAGGTTGTACGCGAGTGATAGTTTATCAGGTCACATATACGACCTCATATACGCGGGAAAATCAAAGCATGCACACGTATATGAATCTCTATACATGATTTTCATAAGGTTATCCCACGTATAAGTCCATGAACAAGTTTTTGAAATGAATTAACTCAAAAAAATGGTCTTTCCTTTGCAAGATGGTTATTGAATGGAGGGAAAGGGGAAATAAGGAGGTAGATGCAGCAATAGAAAGAGACGCAAGGGCCCAACAAGCTTTGAAATTATGTGGGATCTAAAAATTTTGGGCCATGAAAGGAATGAGGGCTCAAGTGAGGTTACTCCAGTTACTGATAAATTATTGGGATCTGGAGACAGAGGCCTTCAATCTCGATGGGTAACCGTGGAGAATTGAAGTGGACAACATATATTTTATCACATTTTTGTCTCACTGGGGTGAGATGGTGAATCTCAAGGCACAAGAGGCTAGAGGTGGTATGAATATTGAGGAGTACATTTCCTACCACTATGTTGCAGTCACAGATAAAGTAGGGAGCCAACTCCCTATCAGGGCAATCGAGAACCTGAGTCTAAAGATCATTATTCTTGTACTCGTACGGATATCAAGGTTAGCCTCATTGCACCAGGCATCAAGGCCACTCATGTTCTATGCAGTGGAGTATTTGAGACCCACTTTTTATGACTGTTGTACCTCACTTTTGGCCAACATGAAGAGCCAATTGACGGATTGCAAACAAGGGTGAATGAGGAATTTCAAGTTTGCATCCATACTGTGTAGTTTTTTCTTTGAGAGGGTTCCAGGTTTGATCCCTAGAGTAGAGATTACTCCACACGGACTACACGATCCATCCTTTTCATGGTGGACTGATGTGATGAGGCGGATAGGAGGTGGTAGGGTGCCAACCCCCTACATTGATGAGTTATTTTACTAGTGGCACCGACAAGTCATAGCTATCGATGACTATCCCTATGGAGGGATCAACTACTGAGGGGACCTTGACATGCCATTTCCCCCGGGATCCGCCTTTGGAGATATTGGTAAGAAATGGTTTTTCTGTATTTCATTTTTTTGTGTTTTTTAATTTTGGTAAAGGCAAAATAAAAAATGCAAATATTTTTGTATGGTATCAAGTATTGACAATTTATTTTTACGCAGACGTGCATCCACGACGACCATAGGGATTCCTACGACATTGATGAAGTGGCTAAGGAGATGAGATAATAGGCGAGGACATGAAGAGAGTGCTACAGAATGTATAGGGGAACCTGTCTCGTTTGATGCACATGATTCTTATGGTTCAAGTGGAGGATCTACTAGAGGTGATGCAGCGACAGGTGGTGGGTGTACCCCATGTGTGGGTGTGACTGTTTCGGCATCTTGAAAATTTCTTAGTGTTCTATAATGATATGCATTCGGCACCATAGGCAAAGATTCCATGCTTATGCTATGTACTAGCCATATATGCATTTTGAGGGTGTGAGCCCCATTTTGTACTATGACACCATATTTTTTGGACTCTAAAGGATGAAATATAAAAAAAAAATTGGTCTTTGGATTTACTTATATATGTTACAATGAATGAATGTATGAATGTGTTTTATTTACTTACTTATGTGACAAATTCCAATCTAAAATGTGATTAGCATATGCATCGGATACTTGATTAGAACTTATAGGGATGTGACTATAAGTAAGAAAATCAAAGTATTGTTCCAAAATTTGTACCCATAGGAATCATCGGAGTAGAGTAGAATCTATCACACGGTAATTGTCATTCAGCTGACATACAACTAACTAGGAGTCCATGTGAACTTATAAAGATCAAACACCATGTGAAATGGCGTCACTTAATAGCTCTATAACGATGCTATACTCAACCACATTATTTGTTGATGGGTCTTGACGAACACCACCTGAAGACACCATTTGTCCCTCAGGTGAGTAAATAACTCAAGTGACAGAAGACATATTCCGCGCATGACAACTGGCACCGTCCGTGAATCTTATGTAGACCAAAGATTTCGTTGACATCTTTCAACCAGGGGAAAACTCAATAAGCAAGCCAATGACGCAAAGAAAAAGATAAAGAAGTATATTCATTAAGATACACTAATATACAAAGGTCACGCCCAAGTTTGAGGGCTCAAGCATAATAAATTTTAAGGTAGAGCCCATTTATGGGCTTGTCCAACATATTCCCCTTATAATATTCTAATTCATAGGCTCCTTTCTCTAGGATACGTCACACGATATAAGGACCATGCCACAAGGGGTTGAACTTACCTGCCCCCAATGGTTCTTTGGCTTGGTCATAAAGGAGAACCAAGTCACCCTCAACGTACTGTTGGGGACAAACAGACTTACTGTATTGGACCTTAACACATTGTTTATTTGCTTTGATAGTCGTAGAGGCATATCGACATTGTTCATCGGGGTTCTCTAGGTGGACGAGACATTCTTCAAGATCGAATGTGTCAGGTAGGAACTCAATTGCCAATTTAAGGGAAGGGATTTCACATTCAATAGGAAAAATCGACTCAACACCATGTACTAATTGAAAAGGTGATCAACCAATCGAAGTATTTATCATGGTTCGGTATGCTCAAAGTGTAGGGTAAAGCATCACATGTCAATTAGATTTACACTAGCTAACAATTTTTTGCAAAATGGTCTTGAGATATTTATTCACCGCCTCTACTTGTCCATTTTCCTGAGGGTAATAAGGGGAAGAATGACCATGTGTAAACCCCAGTTTCGATGCTAACTCCATCATCATTTCATTCTGAAAGTGACTGCCATGATCAATGAAAATCTCTTTTGGGATTCTGAACCGGGCTATAATCTGATTGAACACAAAGAATGTTGCAGTCTTACTGTTGGATTTAATGGAAAGCATGGCCTCTTCCCATTTAGTGAAATAATCTATGACCACGATAATATGTTGGTGCCCCCCATCCAAGGTTGGGTTGCAGTCCATCAAATCCATCCCCCACTTGGTGAAGGCATCGATGGTAATGACTGGGTGAAGAGGGGTTGGGTGCAAGCGTATTTTTTGAGCAAATACTTGACAAGGGTGACACTTCTTGACTGCTTCAATGCAATCTTTAAAAATTGACGACCAAAAATAATCGGTTTGAAATATCTTTTGGGTTGTCATAAGCCTGGATAAATTACCACCACACACCCCACCGTGACAGTCATTAAGAAAAACTTCATATTCCTCAAGATTCAAACAATGAAGCATGATATTATCCACCCCTCGACAATACAAAGTGTCGTCAATAATAAGGTAGTTCTTAGCCTGATGATGTATACGTTGTCGATCGTCTCTTACAAATGTTGGGGTAGCTTAAAGGTTTAAAGATAGATCAAATTTCCTCCATACTAGGGGTCTGAATATGAGATAAGGAAAATATGTTCATTCGTGAACGAATAGTCATGAAAAATGTCCAGTTTAGGGAAGTCTGACATCAGTTCATAAAAAACTAGTGATTTCTTGGATTTTGCCAAAGCAAAATCGAGATCAAATTATTACAAAATAACAATCCACTTATTGTATTTCCCCCCTATGATATGCCTAGTAAGGATGTATTGAAATGGATTGATATTCACAACTAGGATAGTTTTTTAGAGTAAGATATAATGTCATAATCTCTGAACCGTATGTATAGCGACCAAGGCCAAATTCTCTACGTGAGAGTATTTAACTTCAGAACCAACCAGATTTCGAATAAGGCAGTAGACAACGTGCTCATGGAGCTCATCGTCTTCCTGAACCAGTACCATACCAATTGTCTCTTCGAACGTGGTGAGATAAAGAAAAAAGTATCTATTGTAGTTTGGGGGCTTCAACAGAGGCATTGATACCAAGGCTTTCTTAAGAGCATCGAAGGATTCCTGGGCCCACTCAACCCATATGAATGGATTTTCCTTCTTCAAAATACACATGAAACCTTTAGTTATATTAGCATAGTTCACTATGAAATGATGCAAGAAGTTAACCTTCCCTTGTAAACCCTGAATTTGTCGAATGTTACGTGGGGGAGGAAACCAAAGTATTTCCTCAAGCTTCATAGGGTCCACCATGATCCCATGCTCAGATACTATGAATCCTAAAAGATGACCAAACCTAATGCAAAATATGCATTTGTGAGGGTTCAACTAAATGCGATAATAATGACATCTCTCAAATACTAGTCGAAGGTGAGTTGAGTGATCTACCCTCTTACAAGAGTGAGCAGTGAGATCATCTAGGTAAGCTTAGACGATATGCTTAAGATCATGAAATACAAATGTCATGGCACGTTGAAAGGTCTCTCTGGTGTTTTTAAGACCGAAAGGAATTTTTCGGTATGCAAAGATACCCCAAGGACAAATAAATTTTTTCTTGTGTTGTTCCTTGGGGTTTGATATGAATTTGATTATAACCTAAAAAAATTTCCATAAAGGAAAATACTTTGCTTCTCGCACATTCATCAAGAATCTTGTCAATAAATGGAGTGGGGAAGTTATCTTTAGGACAGGCCTTGTTCAGGTCCCTAAAATCCATACATACGCGAATGGTTCCTTGATTTTTATCTACGGGAACGGGGTTGGACACCCATTTGGTCAAGGGAATCGGGTAGATGAAACCAACATTGAGAAGCTTATCTACTTCTGCCTTAATATCAGGGGCCTTCCTAGCATTTACAACTCTAATACGTTGTCAAACAAGTTTAGCATTCAGATAAGTTTTAATTTCATGCTTGACAATGTTGGGGTTGATCCCTATCACCTCTTCATATGACCAAGCAAATACATCTCGGAATTATTTGAAGAGATCAGTGTAGATTTAGATTTCCTCAGATGAACAATCACACCAAAATATACATTCTCGACTTTAATAGGGGTATGAGAGATGTCGATTGTGACGGTAGGAGAAATATTCACCATGTTTCCTTCGACATAAATGCCATGTGTATCTAATGGAACCATGGCGTGACCGACCATCTCTCTTAGGGTAGATATAAATTAATCATATTCAATCCTAACAAGCTCCAGGAGAAAATAGGATTGATGATGCATATCATCACAAGGCCTATCAGGACCAGACATGGCCTCTAAGATGGCTTCATACGAAGGTAAAGTATCATCAAGGAAATCATGTGAACAAGATTATTGAATGACCCATATGGGCTCTAAAACAGGATCCACCTCATTCGTCCATGAGGAGGAAGGATCCAGGTCAGCAGTAGCTTCTAGAATAGCATGATACACAACTTCTATTGTTGACAATGGAATTTCCATCCCAATGTGGGACTGACCTTCATACGACATAGTCGGGGAAGGTAGGGTCCAAGGGTCATTGAAATATGAAGTGTAGAAAGGAACAAACCTCATCGATGACGAAGACTCAATGGAAATGGAATTGATATGTTGAATTGGTGCCATGAAATAAAAAGTACCCATCAAGGAGGAATACATCCGACACCAACATTCTCAGTTTCCTGTTGAGTATTATCAATAACAGGGACTGAAGGTCCCACCGATGCATTAGGACCATGGTGCGCAAAGGACCATTGATCAATCGTCACTGTCTTCCCTTCTCAAGGAAAGCATTAAGTCTGTAAGACTGATGACACAATGACTATCACGACATAAGTCCAATTACACCCTAGTAGTAGATTGTAGTCAAGAGGCACATCAACCACCTCGACCTCGAACTCCATTGTCTTTCCATCTAGCTGAACCAAGAAATCATGAAGGATCCCATAGGGTCTCAAAGAATTACCATCAAATGCATTCAACATAGTCATGGATTGAAATAGGGATGGAGAGATGATGAATTTCCAATAGGCTAGGGACATCACGGATGTGGAAGCACCTTCATCAATTATAGTACATTTGATGGTAATTTTCATGTACTCCAAGTGGATTTGAAAGGCCACATTTTAAGGTAAGTGATTCTTAATGTCCGTGACATAAAACTTGATAACATTTGACTCACACAGGTCTAGAGATCCTATCTTAGATAACAAGGCATTCCTCTATGAAGGACACATCTGGACCACCTCCAAAGCCGACATCGTGCATGGGTTTTGGCTCAAATATTTGGCAATCGAATAGTTTTGGGAGGCTCTGACATTAAGATTGTGGGAAGAGTGCTTTAGTACTCCTTTTGGAATAAAAGGTAGAGGTTTTGACTTATTGATATAAAAGGGTGTTTCCGAGGGAGGAGGAGGATCTGGACCTGAAACAGTCTGTGAAGAACTGTAATCACGAGATCAAGTGGCTACATCAATATGATACTTAACCATATTTATGTATAGATGGCCATCTTCATATGTTGAGGGGTTTTGACTCCCACTTGACGCATTTCTAGTGTTATAGGTCCCCGAGGCCATATTCTGGTTATGTGGAAATGGGTTTGTCAGCACAGCGGGCGGCTGCGATAAGTTCCTTGAGGATTCTTCGATTTTGGGGCACAAGTGGGTAAGGTGATCATATTTACAAATTTTACAGGGAAAATTCACCTTCTTCTTTTCTATCTTGCGCTCACCAGCATTATTATTTGATTTATCATTATTATTATCATCCTTGGCTTTATTATTTTTCCCACCCTTACAATTATTACCTCGTCCTTTCTTCTTTCTCTCTCCTAGTTGTTGGTTACCATTTTGTTTTGATGACAACTGTACATAATGCACATCCGTCGAATGGGTGGTGGTGGAGGAAGCTGAAGCTTGTCCCTCTACAGGCTAGCTTAGAGACAAATCTTTCAACCATTTTGTCACCAGTCTTGTAGTCTTGTCACTTGCGGAACCTATGATGTTGTCGACATGAGGTCCCAGATTTTGTTTAGGATCATAGTTTGACCATGGTGTGTCAGGGAGAATTTCATAAAGAATCCCAGATTGAGAATATATGAGCTCCAACTACTAGGATTTGAAGATGGATTCTTCCTCAGATGTCATTATGTATGTAGAAACATCCTTCAAAATTCAAGGCAACAAAGACTTGAGGAACCATTCCAACAAAAACTCTAGAGGAATATAGGCTTTAATCAACCTCTTCTGTCTTCTCCACTCTTGAATATAATCGAAGATATGTGTGGATTTATATTGACGAAGAGTCGACAAAATTTCTAGGCTAACATCGTAACAAACCAGTAATTCGAAGTGATTGAGAAAAACCAATTCCAACTGATTGAGTTCTGTAGGTTCCCCCAAGTATCTCAATGTACCACTTCGTGGCGACCCCCACGAGGGTGCATTGAAATAGCCTCCAACAAATAGAATCATAATTAAAAGGGTTAGATGAGCACCAAAGGTGAAAAGTAGTCACATGATCACCCAGGTCCTCACCAGTCTTGCCTTTGAATTTTGAAATGTATGAAGGAATCTTGGTGGGGACGAGGGGACATGATGGATCATGATGCACAAGGTCATTCATTAACTTCGATAGATTTGGCAGATTTAGTGTGGCCAGAAAAGGGAGTTGGGGTTATGACATCTGATCCCATGCTCTCGGGAAATATTGGGTTTGAGAGATTGCAGGTCATTTAGGGTTCTGGTATATACCATGGCCATGTCCGGTAGGGTAGTATCCTCTTCCCAAATGATTCATGAAAGGTTGTAAGGGAACCATACTCGCAGAAGCAACATGATACATATTATATACACTTCCCCCAGACGAAGGAACTATGTTATGGGGGTTTCCCATACCGTAAAAATGACTCCCTCTGGATGGAACACCAGAGGACAAAAGGGGGTTCTCCATAATAAAATAGTTCATCAAAATCGACGTGGAGGAAGAGGGAATGAAGGATGGGATATAGGAAGTAAACTGACTGCTCATTTGAGCACTCCATCCTGGAGTACTGAATCCAGGATTAGGCCCGGAGGAAGGAGGATTCCAACCTCCAACCGTAGTAATCGCTTGGGGAATATGACCTCCACCAAACGAGAAAGGAACATAAGGAGGCATCATACCCCTAGACCCAAAACTAGGATTCATATTAGTCATTGAAACGTAGGATGAGAAGTGTGACGTCATGTCAGGCATACTAAAAGAAAAAGGATTAGAGGCTGAATTTATCGACTGAGAATCATGATGCGGTATACCCTATGGAAATACAAAAGGATTCATCCCCATGGGTTGGGAAGCACTAGACGAGGGAGCCTTTGTCATCCACGCCATTGAGGATAAGGGAGTCGAGGGGACCCCACTAATCATAAAGGATATGGGATTCGAAGGGCTTCCCGAGATGTTCATATCTAACTCAATACTCATGGTAGGATGATCACGATCCTAGGAAGTGGAGATATATGTACCATGCTTATTAACTCTACGCCTTTTAGGAGGTGGATTTGGTAAAGGATCAAGATGTGGTGTTAACTTCAAAAGATGAAGAGATCGATGAGGAGGCTGGTCTTTCTCCATGATGACTCAGAAATCAAGATATAATACAAAATCCTAAGGCCAACTAATAATCAGAGAGCACACTCCTAAATAAAGAAAAAGGCCAATGCACACAAACGGGATATAATGGTTGAAAGGGACACCCCAAACTAAAGTAGGTATGACTCACCCAAGAGGGGCATGAGACTCCAAAAAAATAGAGTGGAGGTGTCATAATCAATTATAAGGACCCTCATAGGCTTCATAGCATAGTCGGTCAAATCTCTCCGAAGAGGAAATCCTCCATAAATTCTATGTGTTGTCTGACCCTTATCTGACTTAGAGTACCTGCAGAATAACCCCTAGAAGTAACCTATGTAGCTACCTATGTCAAGAAACTAAAGTCACCATGATATAACCAATACTCAGACGAGCATTCACAAGTCTGACCCATCGTATGGGAAGGGTAACAGAGATTGAAATCTTGAAAGCATCACCTCTCATGAAGGTAAAGGTACTAGCAAGACCCCCATGTACGAATAGAACCCCAGAAATATCTCTAACGCTAGGAAGGTATTAGAGGGCTATATCTGCAACCAACTTTGTGCGATCTCGTGCTTAACTCCGGTGTGAGCAGAGCCTCCTGAGGACACCGATTATACAATGGGTTTCACCACTCCTTGGTTAGACACATACATTCATTTTTATATCCTTGGAGAAGTTTACTCACAAAATCCTATTCCAAGGCTCTAGGTCCTATACTTGTTTGTGTACCCTGAAAAATAAAATAACTTCTAATCAATTATAATTATTCAGTGTTAATTTTAATGGCTTCTGCTTACTCAATATGTGTGATTTTGAAATTGATGGTCTTACGACTCAGCATATATAAAAAGAAGCAAATATAAAAACATTGTTAATTATTAGTCTTGGATTTCAAAGAGATGGTATGCTTCTAAATGTTATTTCCACAATGCAATATCTACAAGTTCAATGAAGTGCAATCTTTCTGAATGTGTCAAAATCAATTTAAAGTAACCAAAAGTGAAAATGCCATGAGTGAAATGCAAGTGAGAAAATATTTTTGTATTTTCAATATAATGAAAATAAAATGCAAGGACTGAATAACATCCTCACAGGCAAGCCCTACTGCAAGAAAAAAGAGACAATCCAAGAAGGATACCAAGAAGCAACTACCGAGACCAGTATGCAAGGAAACTAAATGAGAAAGATGACAAGAAATGAGTTCTCCCAAAAATTCACTAATAAAGTCTTCCTATCACTCTGAGGACACTTAAAAGCCAGAATAGGGACCCAAGAAGACTCAACAACTAGTAAAACTTACCGAGAAAACACCAAACTCAGCCAAAAAGACTTAAGAGATGATTTACATGACTATTCAGAGAAAAAAAGCGTATATATGTGCTCTAAAGACAAACAACTCACGTATAATATAGGAGACTTTCAAGGGAAAACCCATGTATGCCCAGAAAAGAAACTGCCAAGGAAAGGGTTAATCCAAGAAACTCATATGCA
Source organism: Picea mariana (assembly GCA_032191745.1). Classification (NCBI taxonomy): domain Eukaryota; kingdom Viridiplantae; phylum Streptophyta; class Pinopsida; order Pinales; family Pinaceae; genus Picea; species Picea mariana. The sequence goes on along the minus strand of JASDQU010322339.1, from coordinate 1,710 downwards.
AGGAAAAATATAGGTTGTCAAGCAAAAGGTGATGCAGAAACTCAAGCAAACAGAGAGAAAATCAAGGAGAAAAATACTCAATACCCCCCAAAAAAGGATATCTCCCCAGTGAAGTCACCAATTTTGTTATGAGGAAAATCTCTCTATGGCTAGGGGTAAAACAAAATAGACAGAATGACACCCAGAAAACAACTCTAAACTCAAGTATGATATATAAATGAAATGCTAACACGAAAAGGCTAGAGGCCTACCTTGTCCAGACGTCCGAAGAAGACCACCATTGAGCACGCAATCCAAATCTTTACACTTGCAACTTGTCTTCAACAACCAAGATACACAAGCATGTGGTATCGATATATAATCTTAGCATATAAATCAGCATAATCCATTAACATACATGACAAATATGCCCATGGAAAGTAATTCAAATATTTGCAAGATATGAATTGGATGGGAAAAGAGTATTTCTATTAATGTAATCAACATAAGTACATAAGTGACAAACTTATGTAACAACACATATTGGAACCAAGCAACTAAGTCCCTACAATTGTACCTCCACCACTTCAATCCTCCACAAAGGCAAGCTCACATGTAGGAGTCTATGAGGTTCTAAATCAAAGTAGGAAGAGCTTGGGAAATGAACATAAGAAATTCAAACTTTCAAGGACAAAGGGATGCAGACTCAATATGAAGTGAAATTTCTCTAGAGAATCTTTGCTCTCAATGTAAAATTGTCGATTGTCCAAGGCTTGTATATGGCTCAATTTGTAGCCTCCAAATGGAATTGAAGGGTCGAGTCGGAGCGTTTCTAGTATATGGAAGGTCAAGGATCATGGATCACTTGACATGGCATGGAAACCCAACATATTTTTTAATTTTGAGCACCAAACCCTATGTACATAGGCTATAGTGGAGCAACCTACGTATACACTTGTTGTCTAACTGGTAGGGCGTGTATGTGTACAAAAATATGAATTTTTGGTTCAGGAGTGAACAAAAAAGGGGACTTCCAGTCTATAAATGGAAATGGAAGGCCATCCAAGCAAGATGCATGGAGTGAGGCAAGATTTTCTATAACACCCATGACACTTTTACATTCTCAATTCGAACTGCCAACAATTATATTTCTATGTTAAATCAAATCAATGAATAAACTGTGAATGAGATATATTCTATCCAATGATATAAATCGAAATAAAGTTAAGATCTTAAAAGCATTGACTTGGATTACAAAAATAATTGAAATTTTGGATTATTAAACATATTATTTTTATGAAATCATCATCCATGAGGAGAACCCCATAAAATCCATATTAAAATATTATTTATTTATTAATATGAATATATTATATGGTATTGCTTTGAATGATATTCTAGTGGGATTTTTTTCACACTGCCCCACAATTCTTGATTTTTTTTTTCTTTATCTTTCCTTTTTATCTAAATTTTTGTCAAAGATTTTGGACCACAAGCCCAAAATTTAAATTTCTACTAACAAACATTTGGCTACAAGCCATCGACGAAATGAAAACTACTGTAATGACCCTTTTCTTATTACTATGAATAATTTCATAAATAAACCTAAACATGGGCTAAATTATAATTAATTATTATATAACCTTAATTGATTACAAGTTATTAATTAATTGTTTTGATTATACTTAGCTGAAGTATGATTAACTCCTTGATTAGGGGTTAAGGAATGAG
>JASDQU010322336.1:1253-13047 GCA_032191745.1 Picea mariana | reverse complement strand
TTTCCTAATTATTTTAGATTTCCCTCTTTCCCCTTTTTATTTAAACTCAAAAAGGCATGTGCAGAAACTTACACTTTTTCCCTTTTTCTTTTTAATGAATAAATTTTTAATTAGCATAATAGTAAAACAATTATTTCCCCCCCCCTTTTTTAAATTTTATCCCAAAAGATTTTTATAAGTCAATTTAATTTCTTACCCCCTTCTTGTCATAAGATTAATGAAGATTATCATTATTATTTATTTTATTTTTATATATAAATATATTTATTTATTTTTTATTTTTTTTAAATAAATAGATAAAAAAATTATCTCAAGTATAATTTAGACCTAGATTTTATTTTCCTAGGCTGGGCGACATTTTATTAGGGGAAAAGTTTAAAATATTCCTTAACATGTTATTCGTCCTAAAGCCATCTAGGTTTATCCAATTATTAAATAACAATGTGGTGTGCCCTTCAAGACGCACTAGGTGCTCCAAGGGTGCCACTCGCCTCTTTCTGTTTCTTTTGCGCGACGTGCCCTTCAGGATGCACTACGTGATCCAAGGGTGCCACTCGCCTCTTTCCATTTTTCATGCATGACGTGCCCTTAAGGACACACCGCGTGCTCCAAGGGTGCCACTCGCCTCTTGACTGACTTGGTAGACATCAAAAACCCCTGGAGTCAATACTCTGCTAGGTGATCTTGTGGGAGTCCAAGGGCCTCGAAGGAATAAGGCCCCTGCCTTATTACGCACCCTTTAGAATCATCGTGAGTGATTGTCACAGTCGGCCCTCATGGCATCGTGGGTCTTCTCGAACAAGGTAATCGTTAACCTACAGTTCGAGCCACGGCAGGAGTGCTAGTAGGATGTGGCAGGGTTGTTGTCCACACCTCTCCCTCAACATCTCTCGTAGTCGTGCGTGACCCTGTTGTCCCTTGACCACGTTTGAGAAAATACTTGGTCATATTTGACCGTTTTTGGAACTTCGACAGCTTGTCAAATATGGAGCGCAATGCAAAGTGGAGATCGTGGAAGCTAGACCCCTTTCTTGGGTCATTTTTGGGTTTTGGGGGATAATGTAATGGGTATGGGATGTCGGCCCATGGGTTTACCCATGTTTAGGTCTATTTTGTAAGGTATAAATAAGTAGTTAGGCAATGTAAGAGAGGGAAATAAGCTAAGTGCTAGTAAAGGCTTTGTGTATAATGTGTGACCGACTTGCAAAGCTGAGTGCAAGTGTTGTAAGTGTTGAGTGCACGGATTGTAAGAAGACTCTATGCTAGATCTACTCGGAGAAGGAGTACCTGGCGAGGTGCGCATAGATCTCCTGTCCTATGCAAAGTACAAGTTTGAGATTTGTGTTGTAATCAGATTGACCAAAGCTATTAAAGAAGAAGAAGACTTTGTGGACATATCCCCAGAGTGAAGGTGAACCACGGTAAACCTGTGTGTTGTGCTTGGTGCCTTGACCTAATGTGTTTGTATCTTCCCATGTGTTGTGCTTTGATATGATTATTCTATGTGCTTTGCTATGATATACTTAAATGGATCTACTTTTCTTTGTGCTTCTTAGATGTATGGGTGTAGATCTGACATATATTAAAGTGTTGAGTGCTAGACCTATTTTTCTATTGCTAAGTGCTAACTTAACCTAGATCTAAGTGAATGTTGTGGTGCTCTGCGTCATCTGAGGAGTGCCATGAGGGTTAAATACTAATTAATGATCTATGCTAAAGTGTTTGCTAAGTGTTAGAATCATAGATCTATGTCCCAGCTAAGGTTGCAGACACCTGAGTCTTGCAACCACCCCTGCCTCTACCTTGGGTGAGACTTCATCTGCTTCGCAAGTGTTGCCGAAAGGGTCGATAGTTAGGGTTTTGTTGGTGCGTTGTTAAAGAGTTGAACCCTGGGTCTGCCCCTGTGCCAAAAAATGGTTTTGTTTTCAGGACTTGAAACTGTGATTGCTAGGAACTGAGGAATAAGAATTTTTATGTAGAAAGTTCATCCTGAAATTGTAAAAGCTTTGTGCATGGACCTGTGCCCTAGTGCGCAGTGATCCACTTGATCTAAAAAGATCTGTGTTGAATAAGGAAGGATGGATCTGAAGAAAATAAGTTATATCTGAATGCTTTGTGCTCTAAGAAAGGTTAAAGTGGAAGTTTCTAAGTCAGATCTACAGAAAGAGGTAAGATCTGTAAGCTTTGTGCTATGATAAAGGTAAGAATAGTTAAAAGTTCTTAGATCTGGAAGCTTCGTAATCTATATAAGTAAAAGAAGTGAAATTTTTTGTTTCTAAAATATGGAGTTAGGTATGCTTGATAGATTTTGTCCTAGCTTGAAAACTAGGGCATTGTTAGATGAAATAACATTTGATATGAATAGATCTGATAAGAATAATGAAAGATATGTTATACCTATGCATACAAAGAATTTTTAGACTAACTAATGGATGTAGGATCCTAAAAAGAATTTTTTGCAGGCTAGCCATCATGATCCTAGCACACAGTACAAGAAAAGTTGGGGATCATGGAAGAGAAAGAGAGGATTAAGTCTTTGTTACAGTTGCAGAAGACCAGGACATATTGCTAAGGAATGCCCTGGGAGAAACCCTAGTTGCCTCTGTTGTAAGGCTATGGACCATGAAGTACTGGATTGCCCTAGAATGATTACTAGACTTGAAAAGTTAAATATGGAGCAAGGTCAAGAGACCAAGATTATAGAAGAACCATAGAAAGAATCAGAGATTATGTTACTAAAAATGAAAGAAACCCTGGATGAACATAAAGATGTCAGTTTGTCAGAGATCTTCAAAGAAAAGGAGAAAATCGAAGTAATAATAGGAGACTTTGACATCGACTGTGCTCTAGATGAGGGAACACAGATGAACATTATGATAGAAGGTACTTGGGAAACCCTAGGAAGGCCTGCTATGGTTCCTTCACTAGGAAGAATAGGGTTATTTAAAGTAAAAATGGTAACCCTATGTGGTATAATTACCTAGATAGCTATGAGTACCCATGGAGCTTCGACAGAGGAAGAATTCAAAGTCATTAGATTTATTGAGGACTATGCCCCATTTCCAGCTTTGTTAGGCAAGATCAGGATTGAAAAAGACCATATCTGAAGAAAAGAAGAAAAGGAAGCCCTAGAACAGAAGAAGCAAGAACTCATGGAATTTATGACTAGAAGCATCGCCTACTTGATGGAAGAACAAGAGAATAGATCTCAGTTGTTGAACACCAGGGACCTGGATGTCGAAGCTATAAGAGCATTAGAGGAACCACAGAAGACAAAAATACCTAATCCATATGAGGAAGGAGTATTACCCTTGGATCTGAAGAAAGAACCTCAGCAGCGCAAAGTGACTATGTCGAGAGAAGATAAGACTCGGAGTGGAAAAAGGATGACCGAGACGAAGCTCACTGGGATGAAGTCTAGGAAGCTAAGTAAGAAGAGAGCCAAGATTGAAAATTTACAAAAGGTTCTGGAGGAAACTTCGCAGAAGGAAAAAACGCAAGAATTGAGCTTCGCCGAGATATCAGAACAGCGACATCTGGCACTTCGCCATGGCGCAGCAATATAATTGTTGGACCAATATACCCATTCGACTTCTGCCCTGAACGAACAGAAAATCATTAAAGGATCACCACCAGACTATTGGACCATGCCATAACGAATGGATCAACGTTCACGGAAGCTTCATACTCGTTGCAACCAGACCGCTGATGAATTTCCTATTTAGCTTGTCACGCCACGCACGAAGAACACTTTTTCCAACTGAAAACTCGAAGCCCGCAGAACTTGTAATTGTATACAGTGATCATTGCAAGAAGATCGTTCACCCTAGTGTAGTGTTTTGAGATCATCATGACCCCGCTTATCTTTCCCGAGTGTGTATGTCTGACGAGCTCACCACGTTTGAGGAATCCATCACATAAATCCTTCTCGATTTAATGACTGGGAGAGTCATATCGGAAAGAAGAATGTCCATAGGAGTCCAAGCCTCATTGATGAGAGGAGTGCAAGCCTCCCCGTCGACTGCTCGAACTGGAACATCTCGAGCTGGCACAGAGAGGAGAACTAAGCATAAGGACGACATAGCCAATGCAAATTTAGTACCATCCATTCTACCAGCTTACATACCCTCTCTAAGCGGTGAGATTAATAGGGACAGTGTCCCTAGAGATTTTGAATATACCCTAGTAATTGCATATTTACTGAAGGGAGTATGCACCTACCACACAAATAAAGACAAGGTTACAACATTGAATTTTTGTGACTTCAACCTAGGGGACCGTAAATTTTATAGCATGCTTTCCCCGTATAAGTACTTGACATGAAATAAGGGAAAGAACTCAAAGCTCTTCCCGCAGCAATGGATGATGAACCTCGCGCAATCTACTCTGCTAAAAGTTATGAAAATACTACACTTCGGTAGACACCAAGAGGTGAATGCTTGTGTAAAGTTACTGCTAGCAAGTTACCATGGAGGATACATGTGGTTATACCACCACATAACTATTGATCTAGCACTGATCAATAGGATCACTGGGCTTAGCATGCAGGGCCCTAATCCCTGTGAGTACTATCCTGGAAAGACCGCAGACCGCGCTCTTGCGCAGAAGATAAAAGAGGCCTATGGCGATGTTGAGAAAGGCGCGAGAGGCTACAAGGTAGCTTCTATTGAAACTATCATAGTGCACCTCGCATGCCAACTAATCGCAAGGAAGATGGTAAGTAAGAATCTACCAACACAAGTATCACGCTTCGTAGTTGACCTCGCAGGAAAGTGTGCATAGGGACTATAGATGAACTGGGTGAAGTACCTGGGGAATCAACTAGAAATTGACTGCAGAGAAGCTTAGGATCAAGGGCACGAATTCCATTTTAGCTGGCTCCTGATACTGATCGCCTTTGTTGCATGGGAGCTACTAGAAGGTGCAACTTTCCCATACCTTGACCCTTTTGAGCCACTAGATGTGAATTTCAGTACCTTGTGGTACTCAAACGACATGAGCAAGCAATGGCAATCGAATGTAATTTTCCACATATATTATAATCAACTAAAAGCAACCATAAAGAGTGAACCAATCATAACCCCGAACACTTTATAGAGATTCCAACCTCTAATAAAGTTTAGCATGGACCGCCATTTTATATACCTAACCCCACGTGTTGATGAGCACCAAGAACAGCTTCATTCCTACTATAAGATAAGAAAAGAAGATCTGGAAGAGATCACCAAGGAGTGGTCAGTGGACCTCCTTGTTTCAGCAGACCCCGCAGAAATTTTAGACATCGACAGCCTAGAAGCTGTGCAAGATATACCTGGGCCTAGTAGAACAAAGAAGACAAAGGAGACGAAGAATCCCAAAGAGGTTCAGGATATAGATAGCATATCTGTAAGGACGGTTTCCATTACACTAGACGAATAAGGTGATGACGAAGAAGGTCCAGAATCTGAGCCACAGCAAGTTGAAGTACCGCCACCCAGGGACGAAGCAGACTCATCCAAGAAAAGGAAGGTTTCACCTCTAAAGTCTTCCTCTAGAAAGAAACCCAGAACCCCTGTAACTAAGATGTGAACTTCCCTCACGTTGGATGACTTTGATTTCATTGTTGCAGTGGTCAATGATGCTTCAAAGGAAATAATAGAGAAGCAGGAAGTGAAGTAGGAACAAATGTATATCTAGATTGAGATCACGCTCCAAGGAATACAACAGGCACTCCAATCTAGCCGAGCAATCTCTACTACGCCTCTACCAGAAGGGACAGCAAAAGAAGGAGATGAATCAGTCCAGCTTTGCAAGATTGATGATACAGTCGATGTACGCCTTTGACATGCTCAGGAAGAAAAAGCGCAGGCCACCCGAGCCCTCAAGAAGGCACAGGAAGAAATTATTGAGCAACATCAAGCAGCGCAACAAGAGAAGAATTCTCTCTAATCAAAATTTGAAGAAGACTGAGCGAAGGTCCAAAAAGAGAAAGAGCAGTTGCTTGTGAAGTAGATCGAAATTGAAGAAGCAGTCAACATATCATTTCTCTCTATGACCGGCTTAGAGCAAAAGGCCAAAGAGCCCATAGAGCATCAAGTGATGAAGCTGGCTAAAGTTATTCAGTAGATTCAACAAAGGGTCNGTTGCAGAATGTAAGCAGCTAAGTAACAAAATCACGCAGATATATGAGAAACTATCTTAAGACCCAGAGTTGAAGAAACTGGAGTCCCAACTCCAGGAAGTGAAGTAGCATGCAGATACATTACATTCACAACTCAAGCTCTTGTCACCTATCGAGAGGATGAAGAGATCCCAAGAACATCGAACTACCTAACAACTTGTTCTTACCATGTAGAACAGAGTGATGGAAGTCACCCAGAAACTCCAGCCGAGCCAGGAGGAGGCATGTATACAGTTTGAAGAAATTGAAGAACACTACTAGAACAAATATTTGTTACAGTCGAGCAACAACTGGAAGGGCCTATCAGCGAAGCGGTTGTTCAGGAGTTCGTTGAGCAGGAAGCAGTAGAACAAAGACAAGTCGAAGAAACTTGAGCCAAGCTCAAGGCCTTTAAGTTAACTTTACCCAGATCTAAGTGACTCAGGACGAGTCATAGGTGAGTGTTGTGGGCCTGTTGGCCCTTGACCAAGTTTGAGGAAACACTTGGTCATATTTTACCATTTCTGGAACTTCGACAACTTGTCAAAGATGGAGCGCAACGTGAAACGGAGATCGTGGAAGCTAGACCCCTTTCTTGGGTCTTTTTTGGGTTTTGGGGGATAATGTAATGGGTATGGGATGTTGACCCATGGGTTTACCCATGTTTAGTCCTATTTTGTAAAGTATAAATAAGTAGCTAGGCAATGTAAGAGAGGAAAATAAGCTAAGTGCTAGTAAAGGCTTTGTGTATACTGTGTGACCGACTTGCAGAGTTGAGTGCAAGTGTTGTATGTGTTGATTGCACAGATTGTAAGAAGGATCTGTGCTATATCTACTCAGGGAAGGAGGATCTGGCGAGGTGCGCGCATATCTCTTGTCCTATGCGGAGTACAAGTTTGAGCTCTGTGTTGTAATCAAATTGACCAAAGCTATTAAAAAAAAGAATACTTTGTGGACGTAGCCCCAGAGTGGGGGTGAACCATGGTAAACATGTTTTTTGTGCTCGGTGCCTCAACCTAATGTGTTTATCTCTTCCCATGTTTTGTTCTTTGATATTATTATGCTATGTGCTTTGCTATTATATACTTAGATATATCTACTTTTCTTTGTGCTTCTTAGATGTATGGGTGTAGATATGACATATATGAAAGTGTTGAGTGCTAGACCTATTTTGTTGTTTCTAAGTGCTAACTTAACCTAGATCTAAGTGAATGTTGCGGTGCTCTGCGCCATCTGTGGAGTGCCATGAGGGTTAAATACTGATGAATTATATATGCTAAAGTGTTTTCTAAGTGTTAGAATCACATATCTGTGTCCCAGCTAAGGTTGCAGACACATGAGTCTTGCAACCACCCCTACCTCTACCTCAGGTGAGACTTCATCATCTTCGCAGGTGTTGCCGAAAGGGATGGTAGTTAGAGTTTTGTTGGTGTGATGATGAAGCGTTGAACCCTGGGTTTTCCCCTGTGCCAATAGACCCCTTTACTCCACATGTGAGTCTAGTCGGCAAGCTATCGTCAACCTGCATCATCAATCAATCATGTCAGAAATATATCCATTCATGTCATCTAATCAAATGAACTAATATCACATATAAAACAATCAAACCCCAATGGCTCATTCCCCGAATCGATCCGAAGTCCAAGGGGTTCCATCGATGCCTCTACATCCTCGAGGTCCAAAATCCTGCACACTTAGGAAAATCGAGTCAATATCACCTGTCTATGTTAATGCAACATAATAACATGTCATCAATTCACACCGCCTACTAATCATAATCAAATTCCCAAAAGTATAATAATCTGGATCACTTGCAAGCAATTGTCCTCAAAGAATAAGTTTTCTCTTGGTCTAAAATCCGTCCCAAAGTTTCACAGTATAAGTGTCGAAACAATGTGTATCATAGTATTATAAGTCTATCTATCAAACAAAAATGGAAACTGTTGGCACATATCATATGCGTCCTCCCCAGTCGCCAAGTGCAGACTATAGTTGTCTCACTGGACCTTGACCTGATCTACTGTTTGATGTTGTAGCTATTGAATGTGACGATCCAAGATGCAGATCAGCTCAGTCATGAGAGCCCCCTCATCTGATACCTGCAAGGAACTCATGTCAATAACATGTGTAGGATCACTAATATAATGTCTCAAACAGATACATGAAAAACATCATGCATACGCCTCAAGGAATCAGGCAAGGCTAGTTGATAGGCCACGGGCCCCTTTCTTTCCATAATATTGAAAGGTCCCATGAACCTAGGAGAGAGTTTAGCTCCCTTTACAAACTTGATCGAACTCTTATGCAGTTTAACCTGCAACAAGACTCGATCGCCAACCTCGAAACTACGGTCGACACGGTGCGCATCGGCATAACTCTTCTGTCGATCCTGCACTTCTTTAATCCTTTGTCTTATTGCTTGCATTTTCTCTTCCATTTCTTGGATCGTTTTCTGGTCCCACCAGGACCCTATCCTCAAGCCGATCCCAACTCAAAGGCGTATGACACGGTCTCCCATAAACAAACTTGAAAGGCGCCATCTTAATGGTGCTTTGGTAACTGTTGTTATAAGCGAATTCTATCAGTGGAAAGAATTCTTCCCAACTCTTTTGTTGGTCCTCACGTACATGCGCAACATGTCCTCCAAGGTCCGATTCATTCATTTGATATTCTCGTCAGTCTCTGGGTGATATGCAGTACTGAAGTTAAGTTAGGTTCCCAAGGCCTCTTGGAAACTCGTCCAAAATCATCCATTAAACACTGATCCTCGATCGAATATAATCCTCTTAGGCACGCCATGCAGTCTCACAATCTCACTGATGAAAACTATAGCTTTGTCCAGTGCCTGATACGTTGTATGCACAGGAATAAAGTGAGCACTCTTCATCGGAGTGTATACTACTATGAAAATCGAGTCGTGTCTCCTTGCCGTCAATGCCAATCCAACAATAAAATCCATCAAAATAAACTCCCATTTTGATTTCGGAATAGCGTGTGGTTGTAGTAATCTTGTTGGATGTCTATGTCCGGCCCTTACCTGCTGACATTCTCAACATCTGGCCACATAGTTGACTATGTCTGCCTTCATTCCTTTCCATAAGAATAAGGGTTTAAGGTCTTCCCTCATCTTCATGACTCCTGGGTGAGCCATGTACACTACCCTATGAGCCTCTTTTAGGATCAAACTCCTCCACTTGTCATTCGCTGGTATGTAAATTGATTTTTAAATCTCATTAGTCCATCCTCGTCCAACGTAAATCCTTCAAATATTGGTACCGTCATTGTGTTTTGTCCAATAAAATCCTTGACCTCTTTGTACCAGTCATCATCGCACTGTAAAGTTAGAATCTTTTCACCTAGATTCATCTGAAGAGGCAACACCAAAAATATCTATGGTCTCCAACTCAATGCATCTACCACTCATTTCATTGTTCCTTTTACGTAAGAAATCTTGAAATCGTACTCGCTAAGCAGTTTCGACTAACGTCATTGTCGCACGTTCAGGTCGCTTTGTGTAAGGAAGTGTTGTAGTCCACAGTGGTCTGTCTTTAGTTAAAGTTTTTGTCCAACAAGGTAGTGTCTCCAAACCTTCAAGGCATATACAATGGCTAACAACTCCAAATCGTGCGTCGCATAGTTCTCCTCATGCCTTCTCAATTCCCTCAAGATGTAAGCGATCACTCGATCGTCTTGCATCAAGACTCTGCCTAAGCCTTCCTTGGATGTGTCATTGCATACCAAGAAGTCCACGTCTATGTCAGGGACCTTTAGTATCAGTGTTGTTGTCAAAAACTCTTTGAGCCTCTGAAATTCTTCTACACATTTCTCGGTCCAAACAAACTTCTTGTTCTTCTTCTGCAATTTCGTGATCAGATTTGCTATCTTCAAAAATCCCTCGATGGACCATCGATAGTATCCTGCTAAACCCATGAATATACACACTTCCTTGACATTCGTCAGTGCAAGCCATTCCATAATAGCCTCTTGACCTTTTTTGGATCCACGGTGATACCTTCGTCGAATATGACATGCACTAAGTAGTGAATCTTCGATTGATAAAATGAGCATTTGGAAAACTTCCCAAACAATTTTTTCTCTCGCAGACATTGTAGTACTAAGCGCAAGTGATCATCATGCTCCTTCATCATCTAAGAGTAAATCAAAATATATTCATTGGATACTTGGACGAACTTGTCCAAGTACACGCGGAACACCCCATTCATAAAACTCATATATACCCCTGGGGCGTTTGTCAGTCCAAACGGTAAAATAGTAAACTCGTAATGTACAAACCTCATCTTAAAGGCGGTCTTAGGGACGTCATCCTCCTTGATCCATAACTAGTGATACCCTAATCATAAATCAATTTTTAAGAACACAGTCACACCCTTCATTTGATCGAACAGATCATCAATCCTCGGCAACGGATACCGATTCTTGATCATTGCCTTGTTCAATTGACGGTAGTCAATGCAGAGCCTCCATGACCCATCCTTATTTCATATGAAAATAATAGGTGCACTCCACGGTGACACACTTGGATGTATCAGTTCCAGGTCCAGCAACTCCTTTAGTTGCATTCTCAACTTCTGTAACTCCGAGGTTGACATCTGATAAGGCATTCTTGCTATCGATTCAGTCCCTAGTTTCAAGTCTATGGTAAACTCTAAATCCTTCTCTGGCAGCATCCCAGGTAACTCCTCCGAGAAGACGTTCGCAAACTCTCTCACCTAGGAAGGTGTTCTAGACCTTTCTCTATTCCCTTCTCATTTAACGCAAGGATCGCATAAATATTACATCCCTTGTGCATGCTCTTCTGTAGCTGTAAGGAAGAGATGAACCTCAACGAGTCTCCCTGGTTTTGACCTACAATCATGCGTCTCTATCACTCACCAATGACCAAGCTCAATCGTTTCTTCTTATATTCAGGTATCGCATCACATGATTCCAACCAGTCCATACTGATCACGACGTCATATGACCCTAAGGTTGTGACGTACAGGTATTCAGGTGTAGATCATACCAAAGAAACTCCATAAAATGAGCCTCATTCTTGGGCACCGTATGACCACCCTATTGCAAGGCATCTAACTCATTGAGTTGACACTCAATGAATTCCTCTGATAGGTACCTCTCTCAGAATCGTTCCTCGAAAAGTTTCCATGACGCGTCGTCGACGACCATGTTCAACTGTGGCAGGAGCATCTTCCACCAAAAAAGAGCGCTCCCCTTCAGTTGGAAGACCGCCATGCAGACCTTATTGTTGGAGGTATAGTCATAGGTGGGGTATTACACAATGGAACACAATGGAAAACATTGTTTACGGCCCCAAAATGACCTTGTAAGTACAAAAAGATGCACTAACATGAAAAATTCCAAAATAAGCAATTTGGAATAGGTGGGCGACCACCAATATCCACCTGGATGTTGTGTAGGGATTCAAGACAGCCTCGGAAGTGTAGAACCCACAATTACAAAGAAATGTCATCATTACAGAGAAACTTGTTGACGCATATGTCACCTTTTGCCTTGGCAAAGCTTCTGCGCTGACCTCCCAGTCTTAACGGATCGTTCTAACTTCACCTTCGAACCGAACTGGCTCTTTCAATTCCTCACTAGAATCTTTGTTAAAAACCCAATTCACAGGTCCTTCTC
>JASDQU010322334.1:0-10853 GCA_032191745.1 Picea mariana | reverse complement strand
AATCGGTAATGAGCGATTTATACCACTTTTAACCACAATTTGTATTCCTTTAACTTATTCAACCATGTTCTTCAGTTCATCGCCAATATATTACTATATCATAAACATTAACATCCATCGGTGCATAATAAACAATAGAAAACACATCCACACAATACACAATACACAATACACCAATATTTACGTGGAAATCCAATGCGAGAGAAAACCACATAATTCTTTTCTTATATGTCAAAGAATTACATTCAAGGAAGAACCAACTTCTAATTATCCGTCTTCAAATGGAAGGAGGCTCCAACCCTCTAGTTTCTCATGCTCCAACCTGAAGGAAGATCCAACTCCCTAATTCTCTGGCTCCAACTAGAAGGAATCTACAACCCCTGAGTTATCCGACTCCAACCAGAAGGTGCCTACAACCACCAATATACCCTAATAGAAATGACTCAATTCACACATTAGGATTTGTACCATGCACTTATGATATGCCTCAAGATTATACTTAAATACTAAACCATATACCATCATCATACACCCTTCAACACAAACATATACTCATACCTTTAGCTTTGTGACCAACTTGGAACATTAGACCTCAGTTATTCATACCTTTCTCAGCTTCTGTTGCATGTTACCAACCTTTTTCACAAACTTATCAATGCCTCACCTGTTGCACACTATTTGACCCATGAGGATGCCTTGTTTGACACCTATAGGCTAACTCGTAAGGACCTTAGTAATTAGGGTTTTTTAGAAACCCTTTCCCTCTACAGCTCCGAAACTTAACCATCAAACTTTCTTTGCTTCCTCAACTTCGTGCAACCTCATATTTTTCAATTATACCTGTCAATAACCTTTCACAAAATAGATATTCAACTAAGTTAAATAGGTTCTAATGGGAATCCCTTTCTCTCTTATTAATACTCTCTAAGTGGATTCCTTTAGGGGTTATCTTCTAACTATTTTACCCAACTTCCCTCTTTTAGGGATAACCCACTTTCAACTACTTTACCCACAATTAGTAAAATCACGACTTCTTATTGCAAATAATTTATTTTGAATTATTTTCTTATTGCAACAACTTTACCCATGATTAACTCTTGGTTACAACCAATTTGACTAGTAAACTTCTTCTAGGAGATTCTATAATAATTTATTCCTTTGACCTTCTAGGGGATTCTATATAACTCAAAAGGGTTCTCCAACTTCGTAAATATATAAATCCCTAATTGTGAGGAGTTATATGACATACCACATATCACCAGAAATAAAATGACATGTACTATCCACCCAAGATAGTCGCACCTGCAAAATCACTTATCTTCATGTATTAATTCCTCAAATAAAATTGGGTTCGATAACCATACCTTTGGGCTACCAGACTTCTCCAAGGGTTGACATCAATATCTAAGGGTTGAGATCAATATACAATGTCACTTTCAAAGGTTGACATCAATGACAACCAACTATCCAAAAATATTGTCCAACAATCTAAGCCAATTGTCCAACAATGTCCCCCTTTGGCATTGATCACAATGCCAACATTGATAGAAACACTTAGTCATGAAAACACTCATGCTCATGCTCCCCCTGTGATCATCTCTTCTCATCAATGTTTCTATATCTCCCCCTTTGACATCAATGGAAAAGGGTATCTCCCTTTGGGGCTGCTCCCCCTTACTGAACTCTCCTTGGGGTTGCGTCCCTTATCTGTACTGTCCTTTGGGTTTCTCCCCCTGTCTAAGTTGTCCTTGGGGCTACTCCCCCTATCTAAGATGTCCTTGGGGCTACTCCCCCTATCTTCATAATTATTTGTCTCCATGCCTTTCTCTTATCTCTCACCCTTTGACAAAGGATTAACTCCCCCTGTCGATCTGACACTATACATGTGCTAACCAATGTTGGTTAAGAGAATAGCTCCCCCTGTGTGTGTCTCTCCCTATCTGTATGATACTAGTATTCCTTTCTATATCTCTCTCTATGATGACTTCTCTGCATGTTTCTGTGTAGATTAATGTAGGTCTTCATGTACCTACTTCCTTTTGGATTTATTGTCCATTGGTGCTTCCTTGTGTAAATCAATTGACATATAAAAAACATTCAATATTAATCATTTTAAGCATTCAAATAATCATCCAACATTCTCTAAACCAATCTTTGAATCCATGCTCTCATCCACTGTCAAAGACACTTCTACTCAACTGTCCACAATGCTGACTCATATGTCATTGTACTATCATGAAGTCTTCATTGCTGCAATTGATCATTGTTGGGCCCGAGATATGATCATTTTCATGACGATTATTATACACTTTTGCCATATGTATATATGTGTTTTTCATCTTTTGAAGGATATTTTTGAAGAATTTGATGATAAAATGGTATGATCAACATAAGGTATATGATCAGCATAAGGTATGTGTAATTCATGTTTAATGATTGAATCAAGTTTAATTCATCATGTTCTATGATTTACAAGAGTTGATTCATGTTTTTCTGCTATTATAGGGCAAAACGCACCATGTTTCCAGTTCCGACACTTGATTCGACACTCATTCCAGCACTCGTTCCGGTACCCGATCCGACACTCATTCCAACACTCAGTATTGCACAAAAACCCAGGGTGAGTTGGTGGTTATGGCATTGGTAGCCAGTGATGGACAAATTAGGCACATGGGTTTTCTTCATGATCGCACCCTCCAGCTATTAAGCTCCGGACAACTCAGTTTCAGCTGTCCAAAGAAGACAATTATTGGCTTGCTTCATTTTGTCAGTTAGGGCATCATTTATTGTATTTTGCCGAAATTAGAAGTGGTTCAACCCTCATGTGGTCGACCACTTGGGTTGTAATCTTATAAATAATGATGGGATGGTCATCAGATTGTTAACCAAGTAGAAGAGCCATTAGATTAGAGACAAATTCATTTTTCACTGTTTTGGTATTTTACATTGCCAGAATTGTGCCAGAATTTCGTTTTCAAGCTTTCATGGTGAATTCGCCTTGTTAAGTTCGTGGTGTGCTTGTAGGAGGTAGCCACGACTTGCTGGAGGGCCCACCAACAGTCTGGTGATTGTTCTTATGTTTATTTATGCATTTCTTAATTCAAATTGCTCTTTCTTATTTCCTGTATATGCATGTTTTTATTTAATTAATTAGTTTGTTGTAGCTTACTGTTTTACTTCTCTTTTGCAGGTTAGATGATGATATGCATTAGTATGTGTTGATTTTATAGACTAGGAAAAGTCTTGTAAGCCTCTCTCTCTTTATACTAACCCTGTGTGCAACGTAGATGTTAAATGATGCTTTCTTTTATAATTTTACAGTCAAGTTTAGAATAGATTTTTAATTAGAATAGAGCATAGTTTTAATTTGGGTTTTCTATTGACAGGGATTGATGGATGGGTAGATTTACTTCCAGTTTTTATATTTTTCTTATCTTAGTTTTACACATATTTCATTTGCTTAGTTATTGGTTAATGTAATTGTCAATTTACTTCTTAATATCATAGTTTAATTTATATTTTTAATACATTTTCTTATCATAGTTTGAATGGTTAAAATAGACATAGTATAGTTTTATTTCACGCAATTTCCTTTCTTAGAATTAAAGTGCAATTGAATTTCTTAGTTAATGAATGAATCTAGTTTTCTTACATAGTGTAGAATTGGAATAATAACCTCGTTATGTTGTTGATGGTTCATACATGAATATGCAGGGTATTTAACATTATCTTTGACATGGCTAAATTCTCCTTAGATTGTTTAATCCATACCTTTCATTTTGCCATTGATATTAGTGTTGAGTTTATACCGTTGGAATTGTCCTTTGTTTTCAAGTTTCATCGAGATATCATCCGTCACCAACGAAGGCAATCACACAACCACCAGCATTACATTTGAGTGTTTAATAGATTAAAGACAGTTTCTTGCTTTCGTAGATTAGAAGAGATAGTTTCTTGTTTTCATAAGTTTAGAAAATAGTTTTATTGTTGCTATAGGTTAGATAGATTTTGCTTTGATAGATAGTAGTTTGTTTATTATGGATTAAGAATTAGTTGGTAGCCTTTCTTGCTTTCAATAGAATAGATTTCCTTTCATGCATTGCATTGAGCATTTAGATTTCCTTTCATGCAAGAGAAATAGTTTTTCATTAGGAATTTAGTCCACTTGCCTCTTGGGCTAGATAGTTGTTCAATGAGAAGTTTTACTTGCAGTAGTTAGTTGCCTTTGCTTACTCATCTTTTGCTTTAGTAGGTTAGTTAGGTGTCTTTGCTTACTTGTCTATTTTCTTTAATAGGTTAGATAGGTGCTTTTGCTTACTTGGTTATTTATTTTCTTTCATAGGGTAGTTGCTCATTGAATGTAGGTTGGCAAGTTAAAGAAGTTTTCTTTTGTCATTTGCTTATTATGCTTAGTAGTTTGCTTTCACTTATTGTTGAACTAGTTTTCTTTACATAGGATTTTACTTGCTTTCTTAGGAACTATCCATCGATCCTTGGACCAAAAGTACTTTGGTTACCTAGTTTCAAGTTTCTTACTCGGGTTTGCTAATTAGATAGATTTGCTTGAGTAGATTAGCCTTAGATAACTGCTTTCATTAGTTAGACTATACTCCTACCAATGCTTCTACCTTTGGCATATATTTTTCTACAAATCTAAGTTTACTTACCTCGGGTTGAAAATTTAATTGAGGGTTTTTAGTGCATATATAACAACCATCATTTTTGGCACCGTTGCCGGGGAATTGTCTTAAGGTAAGAAGTAGTTAGGAAATAGATCATCCTTAGACCTTAGCATTAGATTGGTGGCGGGGGAGATTTAAGACGAGAGGTAAGAACCTACGCATCTGCTATAGCAGGTTCCCCCAAACCCAATGGTAGTTTTTGTTTTTGTTTTTGTTTACTTTCATGAAATAGACCTAGAAACCAGATGGTAGTTTTTCTGTTTTGTTTTTACTTTCTTTCATGAATAGGCCTAGAGACCCACAAGGTAGATACATTAAATCAAAGTCAAACCTTTCAACTAAGGTTCCTTCTGATCTCTTTGGAAGGAATGTTCCACTCATAAACTCCACAGACTGATAACGAAAAACAAGAGTTAGCTCAACCGAAAGAGCTAAAGCAGTCTCTAAAGAGACTAAAATAGGGAGCACTATAGAACAAGAAATTGAAGCATCAGTAATAGTGGGACAGGAGGCAAGACCTCTCAAGCCTTCCAAAAAACCAAATAATACAACCTTTTTTTCTTACCACCATCAGGAGATCCTAACTTTGTGGACATCATCTTTGTGTGAACCAAGTTTTATCAAATGACAAGATGAATTCGAAGGTGACCATTAGTTTGGAAGAACTCTCTCAAATCCTAGCAACAGTTGGGATCTCTTCTTTTCAGGAAGAACACATATTGACAATAGTCAAGAACTTATCTACCTATATGGAAATATTAGAAGAATCAAGATCCTATGAGCTACAAAATGATTTGCCTCGCCAAAATGCGAAGGAAGCTGAAAAATTATGGACTACATCCAATGGAGGGCAATCATTAAGACCTAATATTGAGGAGTTCTCAACATCCACCTCAGTAGATCCTTTATGTACTTTAGAAATCAAACATCCAGAAGAAAAGGAGCTGCACAACATGATGAAGGAGAGCATAGAAATTACTGTTGATGAACATCAAGATTACATTGAAATTTGGTTTCAAGAGGTCATCAGGCCACAATACTATTCTCTTCTTCAACACCTTCTGATGCCCAAATAAGTAGGTTGGTTGGTTCTTCATATCCAGGTAATCACCGCGGTA
The DNA here is from genome assembly GCA_032191745.1 of Picea mariana. Lineage (NCBI taxonomy): Eukaryota > Viridiplantae > Streptophyta > Pinopsida > Pinales > Pinaceae > Picea > Picea mariana. The sequence goes on along the minus strand of JASDQU010322334.1, from coordinate 5,053 downwards.
ACTTTTTCATACATGGCTATGAGTATGTTTCTAATCTTTCTCCGCACATGGTTACATTGGAAGAGTTCTTACACTTGAATAGAGATTTTCCCTTTCTTTTTAGGTAGGGTAGGATAGTAAATAAAATCTACATGTTGTTAGTTTAGCTTAGAGTCTAATGAAACCTCATTTTACATTTTCTTTTAATAAAATAGCTATGAGATACATGTTCTAGTGACTTGATCTCATTAGTCTTTGATATTTTAGAGTGTGTTTTTTTTTTCTCGAGACTTCTGTAGGTATTTATTTCATCAGGAGTAGACAGTTTCAAGGAAATATAAAAGAAGGATTCGACTTCAAAACATTGCTATACTTGAACCTTGTTGTCTTCTAAGAATCAAATGAATAATGACTTGTTTTAGTTAGCCATGTTTTGCAAAGATTTTCATCTTCTTATTCTTAAGGAATTTTAAAAAGCAGTTGCTCTTGAAACTCTTCACCACTGTATAAGGAAGTGATACCATAACTATCAAGCCTAGAGGTCTCTCGCATAATTTTTCCAATAAATATGAGTAAGTGAGTCAAGTGTCTTTATCAAAGAGTAACAAGGAGGTCTAATTACCAGTTAGTCATGGAAGCGTCACAATAACTACAAAGGAAGAAAGTAAGTTGAGCCTAGAGATACCTTTTTGTTATTTCTCAATGGTACCATCCACTACACACTAAATATCTTGATTATATTATATATTTAGATAGGCCATGTCCTCTTAAGTACCCCTTACATCAGGACAATCACTAAGTAATATAATAGAAAGTTATCCTCTAACATAAATACCATCCCAATTAAAAAAAAGAAAGAAAAATTTGTTTTCAGAGTTGTCCCCCCATCTTCTTGCTTAAGCAATCTTATACTAAAATATTAAAAGATGGAGGGCCAGTCTCTGAGGGTTTAAGAGGCTAACTTGTTGGGATACTGAACAGGTCTGCTGGCAGCGGGTACCGGCCTGTGGTATGACTAGGTAAACCCGTCAGAGTACTGAATAGGCTTGCTAGCAGCGGGGCATTCTACCTAGCGAGGACGATAATCTGACAAAAATAAATCATAAATTTGAACTTGTCCTGATGTACGAAATTACTTGCAGACAAATATGACATGGAGTATGTGTGGTTAAGCTACGATTATTGAATCTCATAAACTTTCCATTAGGAAATAACTCTAAGAGTATCTTGAAACTCTCTTGCCTACCTCTTCTTATCTATATATAGGATCTCTTATCCTATAGGTGGGGCCATCTTCTAACTGTCTCGTCAGACCAATCTATAAAATTTTATCTTTACACTTGAAATACTATAAATCTTCGGCTATTGGGGGATACTGACTAGTTTTCTATACTTTTGATTGTGTGGTGTCACAATACTTAGGTGTGGGGGAGGGGTTCATGAGTTGACAAATGATCATTGCCTAAAGAAGTAAATCTTTGTAAACATTTTGTATTATTTTCATGATACAGGTTATTACATCAACAATCATTTTATCTTGAAGTGCTAAACTCCTGTGTGCTATAAATTGTTGTATATGTCCTTAACAAACCACTTTGTTGGTTTATTTTTGTTACAGGTTGTTCATTGAAGGTTTGACATTACATTTTTTTTTTACAGGTCGTTCATTGTAGGTTTGACATTCCATGTTCTATGCAAATGGATTGAGTAAGCATAGTGGAAAAATCAACAACAATGGAACACTCTTAGCCTGCCTCAACTCCTATTCACTATGTTCGTAGCCTTTGAGGAATCAATTTTCTCAGCCACAAAGCTCCCAAGAGTTGAAGATCGTTGATTTAAACACCACCAGTTTCCAAGAGAAAGATATAATAGGGTTTTCAAAATCAAATTTCAGAACATCTCTGGAGCTAAGGGATACTCCAAGCAGTGGATAAAAGAGGAGCTAATAAACCCTCTCATAGTCATCACCAGATTGATTACATGTGAAAGTAGATATTCCATCTTTAAAGCCTGTCAATTTCAATTATTAGCTCACTTTCAGTTCCATAAGCCATTGTAACTTTCCCTTTTACTTCTTAAAGAGTCTTGAGAAGATGTCTTCCCAAGTGAGGAAGGATGTAACCAATCCCCATAACAACCTATTTTACCATGAACTTATCAAACTACTTGTCTTAGCTGAGTTGGAAAAATAGGAGAAAGCATGGGATGAGTTCATTTAACAATTTGAAAACCCTCATCTTACAATCAAGAATATCAAGAAGACTCTTGATCTAGGGACTGTTACTCCACCCAAACCCTCATGCTCAATCTATTCCTTTATCGGACCAAAAGTCCAAGAAAATTGTTGATACCCATGAAGAATCATCGGGAAAGAAGACCAAGAAGCCTATTGCTAATTCATTTCACAAGGACGTGCCATATCTTCGGTCTGGGGGGAGTTTTCCTGAGCTAAAAATTCTAAGCATTGCCCATTTGTATAGCAAACCCATGAGAAGAGGAAGTAGGATTTCTGTCAAAATTCTGTCATATTGTCTTTTTACAATGTCTTGGGATATTATATTAGCAGTTGTTTGTATTGGTATGCTAAAATTATATAATTCTGACATCATTATGTGTGTTATAAGATTGATGTGCATTTTTTTATACTTAACTACTCTTTGTGACAAATACAGAGCAATAACAACTGCTAAATACTTACTGCCATTTGTATTACAAGCTTATGAAAAGAGGAACAATTGTTTGAATTGTTACAGATCGATGAAAGGAAATAACAATTCTCCTGATTCACCATGCCTACCAGTACAAACCAAGCCTTTTGTTAGTATTTTTCAGTCTGTCAGTCACCCGTGATCAAGTTTTCTCTTTCATGTGATTGATAGGGTTATTAGGTCAAATTGTTATATTTTCAAAATAAAATTCTCAAATACAATTTGACATATATTGGTTGTAAAATGGTCATTGGTGTGCCTAGGTGTCCTTACCACTCCCTCCACTCATCCAAATTCATAAATTTTCATCATGGTCATGTCATCATTCCTTGTCATCAATTTTCAAATGATTGTCTTGGTCAAAGATTTACTTCAAAATTGGTTTCTGAATTAAGGAGGATGAATTTGACAAAAGTGAAAGAGGTTTTTGTCAATAATAGACCAAGAAACAAAAACCTCCCTCAGTTTATGCACAAGTGTTATCATTTGAGATAAATTCCCCAAATATAGTTGCTATAGGAGGGTTTTCTGCACATTTGGAAAGCTTGACTTCAAGTCAGTTTTGCTGACGTTTGGAGAAGGAATTTTCAGTTCTTGATGGTTCCATTGTGTAGAATACATTATAAATTTCCACCCATACCACTTTCAGCCAAAAATTCCTCTGGGAAGGCCTCTAGAATTCCTATCAAATACCATGTTGCGCTTATGCTAAGAGCACGCTGCACTTCTGCAAGTTTTGAGTAACCAAATTCAAGATGGGATTATGAACAAATGGGAAAGTAATTTTGAAACATGGAGGAGTTTTTTGTTCATAACATACTAAAACACAATAACCTCTCTCCATTTTTTAATATACTTTATTCTTTGCGATATATTCTATCATCTTAGAGTCCTATACTTTCAGAAAATAAAACACTCTGTTTTTCCTATTTTAGACATGTTTTCTTTTCGTGTTTCCTAACAACTGGAAATGAATTTTTAAAAAACAAGAGATGTTTTTATCGAGGAAATATTAAAAAACAATAACCTCTCTCATTTTCCAAACATACGTTATGGTTTTATATATATTCAAATCTTTTAGAGGCCTAGTGTTTCAAAAAATAAAACACTCTGTTTTTCCTGTTTTAGTCATGTTTTCTTGGTGTGTTTTCCTAACAACTGAAAGTGGATTTTTGAAAACCAAGAGAGTTTTTTGTCAAGAACATATTCAAAAACAAAAACCTCTCTCATTTTTTACACATTTTTTACTAACTTGTAGTTATCGGTGTCACTTGGATACCTATTGTTCACAAGTTTGCCAGGCTAGAATTGTTGCGTTTATGGGAAGTCACTTTTGGAACTAATTTTGCAGAGGTAAAATTGTTATTTTTCATGGTTTAAAGGATCAAGGGTATAATATACATCTCAAGTATTCCTTACATGTATCAACAGCCTCCAAAAACTCCAAACTTTCTAGTTCAAACTTAAAGAGCATGAAACACTGAGTTGTCATTTACGCCATGATAATGTTGTCCTACAACCGAAGATGAATTCTCTACAACGTTAGGTTGATGATATTAACTGCCACCAATAATAGTCTCTGGATGCAATTGAAACACCACATAAATCCTAAGTCAAAATCCCCCGGGTAAGAGGGAGAAGCTTCTAAATCTAATCCACCCCCTCCTTCGCCAATTTAGTCATAAAGGGCAATTTATTTTTGTTTGCAGTGGGATGCAAAATCTTAGGTGTGGGGGTAATGTTGGGCCCGAGATACGATCATTTTCATGACGGTTATTATACACTTTTTCCATATGTATATATGTGTTTTTCATCTTTTGAAGGATCTTTTTGAAGAGTTTGATCATAAAATGGTATGGTTGACATAAGGTATGTGTAATTCATGTTTAATGATTAAATCAAGTTTAATTCATCATGTTCTATGATTTCCAAGAGTTAATTCGTGTTTTTCTGTTGTTACAGAGAAAAATGCACCATGTTTCCAGTTCCAACACTCGTTCCAACACTCGTTCCAGTACCCGATTTGACATTCATTCCAACACTTAGTATTGCACAAAAACGCATGGTGAGTTGGTGGTTATGGCATTGGTGGCCAGTGATGGACAAATCGAGCACATGGGTTTTCTTCATAATTGCCCCCTATAGCTACTAAGCTCCAGACAACTCAGTTTTAGTTGTCCAAAGAAGGCGATTATTGGCTTGGTCTGTTTTGTCAGTTAGGGCATCATTTATTGTATTTTTCCAAAATTAGAAGTGATTCGACCTTCCTGTGGTCGACCACTTGGGTTGTAAGCTTGTAAATACTGATAGGATGGTCATCAAATTGTTAACCAATTAGAAGAGCCATTAGATTAGAGACAAAT
>JASDQU010322331.1:3023-13048 GCA_032191745.1 Picea mariana | reverse complement strand
CAGATACATGATAAGGGAGAAAAGAAGGATTTTATTTGGAATAAAATATCCTTATGACACTCTGATTCTCCATTTGTTCTATAGTTCCTCTTTTCTCTAGAAATTGGTTAGCCTGGTCAGATATCCTTGAAGTATTCTCTTCCAACAACAACCTCTTGAAGACTGAAACAAAATCGTTATAGACTTCATAAAAATATAAAGGGGTCTTATGTCTCCATAATGCCTAATACCATAAGGTAACCGGATCTGTTTCACAATTCACCCTCTTACTTATGGTCAATTTTGGGAATTGAMAACAATACACTATAGCGAATATGAGATATGATGCAATAAATAATTTTTTATCCTTTTTGTAGTGCATTACATGGGACGAGATTTCGATAGAAATCAATTTTCCCCAGTCAAAGATAGCTTGTTATTTTACTGTAAAATATAAAATATAAAGAATCATGAAAGAAATGGTAGTATTGATTTCCTGACCTGACAACCTAGTAAACAACCAAGCAATTTCCCGAAAGGGGTTTTTAAAAGAGACAACCTAAATCCTGGTTATGTCTTCTGGAATAGACGCACAATTCTCCAAATATTCAGGAAAGAGGTCAAGGCCATTGTTATGTCTCTTCAAGAAATATCTGCAGTATTCTCCTTTGAAGGTAAGCTTCATCTATGGGAGCTTCAACATACTGCAAAATACGTGTGGTGATAGGGAAACTAGAGAATGACCTTGGAGTTGTATAATCCTCTGGCTCGACACATACTTCTCCATGCACCATGAAAAAATCTCTTTACAATAAAATACCTCAGGAACAAATCTTGTACAAGTAATTTTGGATGCCCATATTACGTCTTTCTATGTAAGAGGAGAGGAGTAATATGAATATTCTCTGGACCACTGAAAGTTCTAGTCTTCATGACCAAAAATATTTAGAGTATCACCACAAAAATGTTGTCTAGCTGATGTTGCCATATGTTGACAAGATTATTCTTTCATCTGGATAATAAATTGAAATAAATCCTTTCGAAGAGATGACAATAATACAATCCTTTGGAAAATGGCGAATTAATGCAATTTAATGAATAATCTCCTCAAGTATTTTTCCATTAATGAAAAACTTTTTGAAGCCTTCACAATTAATTTTTATCATTAAAAAACATTCAATGCATATTGGAAAAAACACGAGAATGGCAGGGAGAAACGAGAGTATTTTTTAATATGAGGTTTTTTACGAACCTGCCAACCTGCGGTTGTGGATGATAAAAAATAAGTCAAGTGTAGAAAAGCAGTTAGTGATACTTTCATGTAGGAGAAATAAAATTCTTTTAGGGACTCAAGACCCACGATGATTCTGATGGTTGAAATGAGGATCATGATATTTTGGGTGAAAATTGGAGATCGCAGAACTTGGAGAATGAAATTTCGACATCGCAAACCCACGATGTTGAAAACAAAGGCTAAGTATAATATAGCAAAGCAGCCAAACAGACTTGTGGCATAGGGAAATGGATGGGGATGAAGACCCGTGAATCCGCCTACCCACGAACCCATCGATTTTTAAAATGTGACTAAGTATGGTAACTAGAAATGGATAGAAGAAGGGAAGAAGGGAAAAGGGAAATAAGGGAAAGTATCAAAGAGGGAAAAGAAAGGGAAAACAAGAAGTTGGGAAAATAGAAAAGGGAAGGAAAATTTGGAAGCAGGAATAGATCTCAACAACTAGCTCCAACTGCAGGATAGTGAACCCTTGTGGGTTACTGAGAACACCAACATATCAAGATTAATTACCTTCTCCATTGGGCTATGGAGTCATCTTCAAAATACAATCTTGAAATTATTCTTCTTTCATGGAATTATCTTCAAATTTTAACATCCACTTAGCAATTTATTTATTGTGAAAAATATTTGACTGAAGAAATAAACTGTGTACATTCATGAACTACCTACCCTAACTTACTTGAAATAAAGAGGAACCTTAAGTATAGGAATATTTCCAATGGATCCATTCAAGCATTGATCTGATTTTTGGAATGAACTCCAAAATTCTAAGATATGTTTGGACTTGTACCAGTGAGTTAGGGGAACTCTCAACATATAGTGGAGAAACATTATACTAGGTATGGTGAATATTTGATTGCATTGTTTGGCCAACAATGCTCCAGAATCATAATTCATTAAAATCAATTCTTAGCTGACGAGTTTTCGACATAATCATGCATTCATCATTTTATTTATTTACAACCACTTCCAAAGTTACTGATTCATCAAAAATATCTTGAAAATATTATTCTTTATTGTAAGGGTGATCTTGTTCATAATTCTTCTCAAGATTCACTTCTTCCATCAATTATTCTTTCTGCAAGTTCTCGTGTGATGTTTCATCATCTATCACAAGGCTGGAATATTCTTGTGTATTTGGTGGAGGCTCCTCAATTTCATTTTCAAATTTGTTGTTCAAAATGTCTTCATATGGAGTACATAGGAGACTGAAATTGTCTTATTTTTCCACATTCAATATTATTGTTTCATTGACGATGTCTTGGCAATGTTCTTCTTCTATGTAATTTCTATCTTCTTTGTTCTCAAAATTATTTTCTTCCACCAATTCTTCTTTATTTTGGTTGAATTCTTCTTGCATATTTGGTGGAGAATCTTTAATTTCTTCCTCATATGGAGTATATGAGATGTTCATATCCTTTTCTTCGTCTTCAAAATTATTGCATTCATTCTCATCAACAAGATTTGATTCAAAAAAATCTTACAGTGTTTCATGATATTCTTCTTCTAAATCATTCATTTCATATTTTTGTGTTCATGTGGGAGAGGGTGGGTGGACACCAACATTTAAAACATCAACAAAAACATATGAATTCACCTTTGGAATGAAATTTTATGCAAATGAATCTTCTAACACATCCTAGCTAGTAATGGAGTTAGGCATTAATGAACTATACCATTCAATAGCATCCTCTCATAGAGTTTGTAGGAATAATTTACATGTAACATTGTCTTCAGTGAGGTTGAAATCATAACATGTACCTTTAAAATTAATCAAGTGTTTCTCTTCATCTTCTGAAGCATCCCTAAAGAATGTAGAAAAAATTTCAATAGGAATATTGGGCATTTGAAAATCTATTTCTGGTAGATTTAAAGGGGTATTATGAAATCACCTCCTTCTTTCAGCATTTCTCCCTTTTGTCGAGTCTTGCAAATACATTGATGGTCTTTATGAAGAATATAAAGAAGCATTATGACATGAATGAAAACATTCATTTTGAATTTTTTCAATGGAGTTTCCAGGGAGTTCATTCTCTTGAATATTTGGTGCTTCTCGTTTCTTTTGGAAATTACAGAAAAGGTGAGTCATGCTTGAAATAAGAAACAATTTTCTTGAATCTTCTTCTCGAAACATTGAGCCATGGAGATTTATGGTTTCTCAAATATATTGAAAATAAATCATCCCCAGTATGGTCACCAAAAATTTTGACGCTTGAATCCATTAGGATTGAAACGACAACCTCACGGGGATACAAATGCCCCTACATTTTTATAGAGATGGTACTCCTCTTTTATTTTAAGATTTTCTTGGGACTCTAGATTTTTAGAATATGGGATTTTTCATAAGTCCATAATGATAATCAAATAAATATAAAGTTTGCAAGAAAAAATAACAAGAAATCAAATGTTTTGTTTTTCTTTTAAGAGAGTTCCTGAGAAATGACCAGGAACCACACACTTCATACATTTGAAATAGATAAACAAATTTTCCTCACATCCATCATAGTTAAAATAAATATTTTTTATCACAGAAAATAAAAGAAGATGGTGTGTATGCATAAGAGAAATTTAATAAAGTAAAACATAGGGAGCTCAAATAAAGATAATGATAGATCAATCTCAAATACTTTATAATCAAAAATCAAAGTTACAAAGTACAGTCAAAACTGATCCTGAAATAGTTCTCTTCAGATTTATGAAAAAATACATAGTTTGTTACAAAGACTTGAAATTTAAATGTGTTTTTCCTTAGGACTGGGATTGGGGATCCCCCKAACCATAAATAAAATATGAAYAATCARTAATTTGTAGAAGGTTAATGGTGGGCAATGCAGAGTAGCAAGACCTAGAAATAAGACGGGGAKAAGTTATCATATTTCGGTTAAACCTTTCTAGTCAAAGAAGTGGATTAGCTGGATGAAAAATTTATAAAGACAACAAAATGTGATCATCATGAACTTACTATCATGGTCTCTCATGTMTTCACTTGGTTTTTGATKTCCTTTTATTGTCTTCATTGACGGTTGCAAGAACCGTCTCAATTGTTTCTTTCCCTTCTTTGGTTAATTTTTCGATTGCCTTGTTGAACCRATCTTCAATATAACTTTTCATTGGTGCGATGTTTATTTCATGTTGTATTTTAATGTTGAATAACTCACTTTCCAATTATCTTAAGTCAAGAGAAATATTATGTACTGCTTCCTTAATATCTTTATTTTCCAGAGAATAATCCATTAGCTAATTGTATATTTCTTCTTCATTATATTCAAGTATGCTATAAAAATTTTCAGTTGATAATCCCTTAAATATCTCAACTTGTTTGTCAACTTGTTGCTTTGTTAGAAACATTGAGTTGAGAATTAATTTAGGGTCTTGCACCTCATTAGTACCTCCTACTAGGTCTATCTCTGTGAGTCTCTTGAACAATTCTTCTCTTTTCTGTATGGCTTCACTGCATGCTTGAACAATGTTATTCAAATTTTTAATCTTTTCCTTCCAGCAAGCATTTAGTTGTTTTATTCGACTTGGGGAAGGCAAATCCTCCTCTCTTCTTCTCAGTTTTTTCATGTTAGAGACTTTAATTCCAAATGGTAATACAACATCAATGCAGAAACCTTCTTCGTTGTTTAGATCATCTTGCAGATATTCATGGAAGGCATGTGCCCTTGAGTCAAAAGAAACAATATTTTTCAAAACCTCTCATGCCTATGTTATTAATGAAATTCTCTTCTTAACATTTTTTTCTACATACCTCCTGACTGTTGTGAGTAGGCTTGAATTTCCTTTCAACTTAATAGTGGGTGTGGTTGTTTTGACCATTGACAAAGGATTGACCAGGATTGGAAGAGGCATTAAGGCATCCTTCAATTCTCTGATCCTTTCTTTTAACTTAGTATATTATGTTTCCAGACCACCAATAGAATCATCAAGAGCACCCTCAGTTGCTCTGTGAATTTTGGAGATTTGGGACGACCGCATATCTTTCAGGTAAACCTCTAAGCGAGATTTTCCCTACTTATTTTTTTGATCACCTCATTTTAGAATCAACTTTTTAGATTCCTTATAAAAAACAAAACTTTGGAAATTAAATGACTCTTATTCACTAAAGATCTCATTTGCAACGATCTCTAATGATGAATTTTGTTGGGACACATTTCTCGGCTGATCAACTGTGGGAAAAGTGTTTCAATATCTACCTAGAGCTCCATGTCTTCAAGAGAGAAGCTATTGATGTCGTTTTCAATGAGATTGTCTTCTTCCTCTTGCATTACATTCTTCCTCTTTTTTCTCACAGGGAGCTTATGTGACCTCTCAAATTTTTTAGGGGGGGTATTCTTCTCTCCTCCGCCGCTTGAACTACTATTGGAAATATTCCTAATTGGGTAAGCCATTGGAGCATTTCTTTGGGATGTGGTAGTTTTGGGAGTAACAATTGGAGACTGGGTGTTCCTTTCACTGGGACCTTTTCCTTTTTGCTTATACAAATCATTAGTGCTTAGTATTGTTTATAGGTCACCAGCCTCGTGTATAGGGGTACTTTGGTTGTTACCTTCTTCTTCTTTCAAGATAGTATGAATGAATGCGTTGTTGAATCCTACTGAAAGCATATGTTCCACAAATATTTTGTTAGGATCAAACCCATTTATTTTTTTCAGCATACTTTAGATTTACATTGTTGAAGTGATTCGCAAGTTCATCAACTTTATTTATTTTTCTGAATATGAAATCTCCAATATTCCATGGAAAGGGGATGGATTTATTTTTCCTTTTTTTCTTGGAAAAAATGCATCCAGAAATTGAATTGGCTTGCCACCTCTGTAATGAATAATTTATCAAATACATGATACGAGAGAAAAGAAGGATTTTCTTTGGAACATAATATCCTTATGACATTTTGATTCTCCATTTGTTTTATCATTCCTCTTTTCTCTAGAAATTTATTATCCTCGTCAGATATCCTTGAAGTATTCTGTTCCAACAAAAACCTCTTGAAGATTGAAACAAAATCATTATAGACTTCATAAAAATATAAAGGGTTCATATGTCTCCATAATGCCTAATACCAGAAGGTAAACATATCTGTTTCAAAATTCACCCTCTTACTTATGGTCAATTTTGAGAATTGACAACAATACACTATATAGAATATCATATATGATTCCATACATAATTTTTTATCCTTTTTGTAGTGCGTTAACTGCGACGCGATTTCGATAGAAAACAATTTTCCCCAATCAAAGAAGGCTTGTTCTTTTACTGTAAAATATAAAATATAAAGAATCATGGTATAAATGGTATTAGTTCTTTCCTGACCTGTTAAACTGGCAAACAACCAAGTGATTTACCAAAAGGGGTTTTTAAAAGAGTCGACATGAATCCTGGTTATGTCTTCTGGAATAGACACAAGATTCTCCAAATATTCAAGCAAGAGGTCAAGGCCATTGTTATGTCTCTTCAAGAAATCTCTGTAGTCTTCTCCTTTGAAGGTAAGCATTGGATATGGGAGCTTCAACATCTTGTGAAATACTTGTGGTGAAATGGAAACCAGAGAATGACCTTGGAGTTGTATAATCCTCTCGCTTGGCACATACTTCTCCATGCACCATGAAACAAGCTCTTTACATTCAAATACCTTAGGAACACATCCTATGCAAGCAATTACAGATGCCCATATTATGTCTTTCCATGCAGGAGGAGAGGAATAATATGAATATTCTTTGGACCACTGAAAGTTCTGGTCTTCACGACCAAAAATATTTAGAGTATCACCACATAACTGTTGTCTAGTTGTTTCTGCCATAGGTTGACAAAAGTATTCTTTCAGTTGGATAATAACTTGAAATAAATCCTTTCAGAGAGATGACAATAATATAATTCTTTGAAAAATGGTGAATTAATACAATTTAATGAATAGTCTCCTCGAGTCTTTCGCCATTAATGACAATCTTTTCGAAGCCTACACAATTATTTGTTAGCATTAAACAACATTCAATGCATATTTGGAAAAAATGCGAGAATGGCGCGGAAGGACGAGAGTAGTTTTGAATATGAGGTTTTATATGAACCTGCCAACCCGAGAACCTACCAACCCACGGTTGTGGATGATAAAAAATAAGTCAAGTGTAGAACAAAGGACGGTTGGACTTGCATGTAGGAGAAAGAAAATTATTTTAGGGACTCAAGACTTGCGATGAGTTTGTTGGTTGAAATGAGGATCACAGAATTTTGGGTGCAAAGTGGAGATTGTGGAACTTGGAGAATGAAAGTTCGACCCCACGAACCCTTGATGTTGAAAAAAAAGGCTAAGTATAATATAGTAAGGCATTTACACAGACTTGTTCCATAGGAAAATGGTTGGGGATGAAGACCCGCGAATCATCCTACCCGTGAACCCACTGATTTTTGAAATGCAACTAATTATTGTAACTAGAAATGGATAGAAGAAAGGAAGAAAGGAAGAAAGGAAAAGGGAAATAAGGGAAAGTATAGAAGAGGGAAAAGAAAGGGAAAACAAGAAGTTAGGAAAATAGAAAAGGGGAGGAAAATTTGGAAGCATGAATTGATCTCAACAGTGGCATACAACTAACAACCTCTCTATGGAAAATCCTCAAACTCCCATAACCATATCTCATGTAGACAAAAATATCCAACTACACATAAGAATATGACATACCTTTTGAACCTGTAGATAGATATGTTGTATCTGATCACTGTAGACCTTCCTGGGAACTTTCATTCATACTCTAAGAACTTGACACCCTCAGCAACTCAAGATTTCATGGATTTTCCCAACTATACACAACCTCCTCTTCCTCAACTTGCATATATATGTGCTCTATTTCACTGACAGCCTATATATGTACATGACCTCTTCTACTGCATCCCACATACACCTCAAAAACTAGGGTTTTTTCATTATTTTTTCAACTCAGTAACTTTTTCCGTCAACCCTTCTTTCTACCTCAAACTTGCATAACTTCATATGTATCAATAAGTACCTGCAATAAACCTTACAAAATAATAGATATTCAATGTGCTCAATAGGTGCTAATAGGATACCCTTTCTCTCTTATTTATACTCTCCAAGTAGCTTCCTCAATGGGTTACCTTCTAACTAACTTTACCCAAATTCCTTATGTTATCACTCCAAAAGTCACCCTAGATTGTAATCAGGTGAGCTTGGTAACATCAAAATATTTGTAAATGTAAATGAGTTTCTTAAAATTTCAAATGGACAAGACTCAGAATAATAAGGCTTTAACTCATAAATCTGGGCTAATCATGCACAAGCAAATGAGGTCTTGATTAGCTTCAGTTAGTGAATTGGAATAAAAATGAAAAGGAGGAAGACTTAGTGAGGGAGGTGTAAAGTTCTGCTATTAACATCATGTCTTCAAGCAGCCCAAGAAAGAAAAACTCAAATACAAGATCCTCTTGAATTCAAAGTTTAAAGCAAACTGAAGAACATCGCAACAACATTATAATCAAACATTCATCATAACACAACCATGAAAAACTCATGTGGATCCTACAATAATGAATACTTCAACATAAGAGGTAACAAGATGATGTAAAGAAGAAATGACTTCTACTAATAAAAAATTCTCAGGTCCAGTACATAACCAGAGAACARTTTACTCAGTCAAAGAAAATTAYAATCTGGGAGCCTCCGCTAAACCATCTGAACCTATTCTAATCTTGTACCATGAAATATATAGAACCATAGGTCCTTTCCAACTCACCAATTCAAACTCCAACCCCTTTCCCAAAATAGAAACAGTTACAAACAAAGAATGACATGTTTTAACTGATTTCCTGCTTTTCAGAAGGCGAAATTATGAAAAATAGGCTTCTAAATGCCACTTGTAATTCTCAAAATACAACAGCTGTGTAAAATCTGAGAATAGTTTTTGTATATAAGCTTGTTATGAAGAAAAAACTCTCTTATTTTTGTTAAATTCATCTCCATATGGCCGCAACAAGTGTCACCAAAACATGTCTCGAACAGGAAGACACGAAAATGAAAAACATAGGACTCAAAGATTCTTTCGAATCTCTCAATCCATGACACCTATGTGAAACATGAAAGAGGTTAATTTTMTTGGGTATGTTATTGACAATAACCTCCTTTGTATTTTTAAAATTCATCTTATTTCCCTCGGAAATCCTCYTATAAGTCAAATGGTCAAAATTTGCCAGTTCAACAGTCTTAAAACATAGTTTAAGTAGCACGTTCCGTAGCACCACTTCTATGTCAAATAAATCTATGACCATAGCACATTTTAAAAAACTAAGAGAGGTTTTTGTTACTTGGTATGTTGTGAACATAAATGTCCTCTAGGTTTCAAAAATTCCTTCCCATTTGATCATAATACAAGTTTCAAGTTAATGACTCAAAACTGGTAAAATAACTTTGCACAATTCGTTTTCTGCTAGAATTTAGGTAGCGCCAATGTGCGTCTATGTGAAAATTTTAGGTAGAGTTGTAAAAAATGAAGCATATCCAACTTGAGCGTGTGCATAGCAAGTAGTGACTTTGCATAATATCAAACCCACCATCTTTAGGTGACTACAATTCTTTGATGAGAATTCATCAATGTTTCCAAGCTACAAAGAGAGCATCAGTGATATGTTCAGGAGATTTGGCAACTAATATTCTACAAAAACATCATACACACATCTTAAATAATAATATCATTCACCAGGTTGCATGCAACCATCACTGCCTCTCCTTTATATGCATGTCATTTAC
>JASDQU010322329.1:0-13048 GCA_032191745.1 Picea mariana | reverse complement strand
AATCAAACCAAACCATTTACATCAATGACATATGATCCAACAATCTCCCAAGTAATCAAACCATTGGCATCAATGACAAACCATTGGCATCAATGACAACATGATCCAACACTTATCTCGTGCTAACTCTGGACACATCTTTATGTCTGTCAAGTCATGGTATACAAACATCATATTTCCTACTATTCCTAACATATCTCCTTCAATGATTACCCCTGGTGGAATCTCTAGTTCGACAAGTTCATACTTCAGCTCCTTTGGTAGCTTAACCTTCTTCCTTGTCAGCTTCCTAGGTGGCACATAATCTTTCAGAAAGTTAACTGGACTTGGCCCTGACGGTGATGCTCTGAGGGTTTCCTTGAGTATAGGCATGGATGTATGTCAGGTACATTATTTCTTCTATTGTGATGATGATTCTCCTAGATTTGGTGGTACCATTTATCTATGAAAATAACTCAGGTCTACAACTTGTTCGGATTTGTAAAACTCGCTGAGCTCTGTCTGTCTCTCTTAATTCTCGAACAACAATAACCTTTTCCTATCGACCCCTCATCTACTTTTATAGCATGTCGCCAGGTTTTTCCATTCTTCTTCGTGACTAAATTTGCAGTCTAATCCACTCGCATTTGCATTCAATTCTTTCCCTAATTATTCATTAACTTTGTATCCTCTGGCGGATCATACACTAGATTTTTCACCATGTCAAAATCCTCTTGTCATTTTTTATTTATGACTACACATATCCACTACTTCGTTGACATTCTTTCTCTTTAATGCTTGTCCCACCATGTATGTTATTTAATGATTTTCCCACCCTCTGCACAGATCTTTGTCACAATTCAATCTTACTTCTTGTGCACAATTCCTTCCTCTTTCTACATCTTTGTGACAATTTCTGGTTTATCTCCTTACTAGTTTAAATGTTTGAACAATACCTTATGCATAAATTCAACCTTCTATCTCTTGCCTCAAACTCTTTTATTACTTTTTTTTTCTTTTCTTTTTCTTTCTATAATACAAATATTGTTATACAAGTATTATAGTACACATTCTGTGTAGTCAAGCTAGTGCATAGAAGCATGATTGTTCCTATACAGTTTTAGTCAACTATTGTTTACTAGTCCTTCCACAACTTTCCCATTCAACTTCTACAATTGAAAAAAACCCACCTCTATCACAAATTGTATCACATATGGGCCTAACCAGTGTATTTGGAACTTTTCAAGGTGCTGCAAAAACTTATTTTCATAGAGAAAAATCAGGTCTCCTTTCTAGAACTTCTTCTATTTAATGTGTCTATCATGCTAGGATTTTTCGTGTGCTTTCTAAACTTGCTGATGGAATCCTATGACAACACAATTTTCCTCCATTTCTATGATATTTAAATGTATTCTTTCTACTGCACCTGAATTAGTAAGCTCTGTCAATGTTGCAATCCGCAGACTCGACACAATGAATTCCATAAGCATAACTTCTTCCTGACCATATACTAATATGAATGGTGTTTGTCCTATAGAGTTCTTACTTTTTGTCCTATAAACCCATAAAACTATTGGAATTCTCATGTCCCAATCATATATGTTCAAATTACATGTCTTCCCCCCTAACACTGAATTATTGACCAAATCTCTCAACACAGATTGAATTGTATCTAGTATCCTATGTATCTTTTTTTTCACCTTCTATTTATATATCGGGTTCAATCGATATTGTCCCTACTTCACAGGATTAACATATGGATTTAAAGGGATCTTCATTTATCCTTTCTCTCGAGCAATCCCTTTCATCTCTAAAAATGTAGTCGAGAATAGACCTTGATATTCATGTAGTAAATCAACAATATTTTAAACATTCTATGAATTCCAGTAATATCCTATGTTCGCAAACTTGGGCTTATTCTCTATACCAATATTCACTTTATGCATTCTCAGTGGCTTTGGATAGGTAAAAGACTTAAGCTCAGGACCCTCTACTGTTTGATCTTCTTCGTTTTTTGGTATTTTCAAGTTTCTTGAATCTTCATCCTCCTCGTATTCTCCAATGACAAACATTACAAAACTTCTCGAACCATCGCAAAAGATATATTCACACTACATACGGGTACTAGTTATATCGAGTCTTATGGTGTGAAAATATTGTCCTTGATCACCTACAGAGTTGTTTCTACTGAATGGGCATCATATTTAAAATTGAAATTAGCCTTGAATTTGTGATTCAACTCTTTCCAATCTATTGTCTCTCTACGCACTTCTAGTTCTAAATACCAGTTCTTCATAATCGTGTCTAGCGTGTGTATAAACAAGTGTGTCCATTCTTGCTTCAATATTGATCTACATGTTGCAATGAATTGTGTAACATTCTTTGTAGGACAACTCAACCCTATGTACTTCTGCACAATGTATTCATTTCCTGCTCCAAATTTGACTTATAATAATATTTTTCATTTCTTCCAATACTCTATTATGTCCTTATGTGTATCCCACATCTTGCAAGAGTTTCTTTAATCATGACATCTAAAGATAATAGTCTTTGTTGATATAGCATCTGCAATTCAAATTCCTTTATAAAAGAGTCTATGGTTGGTAGTCCATCATACTTCGGGGGATCGCATATCTATGTTCCAATCCATCATAATGCGGAGGAAATGTGAGAACATCTCCTTGTCGATACTTCATGTAATCTTTGTTGCTAATTATTCAGTGCTTCTTCTAAATCCAATGCACATGAACTAATAATTCACCAACTAAGTTCACCATCAGTAGTAGGGTTCACATAGCCATCCATTCGTGCAGTCACATTAGAAATTTTATCAAGCTCTTTTCCATTTTTCGATTCCACATATCTTCTCCCCTCTTTGGGATCCAATATCACAGTAAGTTTCGAGTCTCCTAATTCAAATACCATTTGTCTCTTCTTCAAATCAATCAGGTTTTGATTATCAAAAACCAAATTAATTCCTAGTAACATTGGATAAGGCTTACTACCATATACTATATCGATAACTTGAAAGTCATCTATGTTGTGCACTCCATCAATGTTAGCATTTACCCCTAACAACCTTCTGATTAAAAGAATATTATGTTGATTTATCAACCTCAATTGAATAGGTGACCAAATTAACTTTGGTTTTCTCATCATCTCCAAGGTCTACTTCGGGAGGACATTCGCATCATATCCCAGGTCTAAAATGATATTATCCATGTCATAATCTCTTATCTATGCATTTATTCAAAATTCCCTATTTTTCATACTTGGTTAATTGTTTGTTGTACAATAGGTGTTTCTGTATTTTGTGCGCATTGATCAATTATTCTACACAGTGTGTTTAATGCAGTCTCATCCTTCATTAATTCTAAGCAAATATTCAATAAAATTCCCAATGTATTTACCTTCTCAAAATTCCTTTTTGAATGGTCATAGACTAGAAACATATCATAGATAGGTGTGATGATGTTACGGTAGTTTCAAGATGTATTAACCTCCATGTGTAACCTTTGACAAGACTAGAATATTCTGTGAAGCTAGAAAAACCCTAAACGGCTGGATAAGAACCCTAGGAGACAAGTCGACTAAAGATAAAATATAATATTAAGGTATTAGCCTCTAGGAAGAGAAGTAGGCCTAGTTAGGTGAATTCAACCACTATAAATAGAGGGCGCTTGATCTCATTTGGACTCACTCACTCCCACAAATTCATAAGGACTAGTGATGTGCATGACTGGAGGAGAGTTACAGTTGTTGTCGTGGTGACTTGGTCTTTGGTTTATGGTTTGTACTGTCTACTTGGTACGCTAGCTTTGGAGATAGGTATGCTATCTTGGTTGGCTATCTATTCTAGTGTTTTCTTCCGAAATTATTATAGATTTCAAGGTTAAGGTGCTCGGGGGTGGCCTTTATGCCTATGGTTAGGTGAAAATATTAAGATATTGTTTATGGTGAAATGTTCACACCTATTATTTTAGCAGGTTATGGGCCCACACTATCTTTGGACATTCTAACCACTGGAAGGTATATTGTGAGAATTTTCTCAATTACAGTTGCAGTTGCATTCAGATTTTTGTTGCAACAACGAAACCCTAACCCTATTGTTGAGGCACCTTAAGTGAATCATTTTATCTAATTCCTAGATATCCTAGCATGCCCTAGCCTAGAGCACCCGCTAGTACTCTCAACAAGCCAATGTCTCAATTTTAAGTTTTTGGTCAAAGTTAAATGTTGACCAAGTCAAAGTCAACGTGAACTCATCCATAACTTACTCTATGAAGTGAGAAAACAAGTTAGAAGGAGCTTCAAACTTTAGAGCATGGAAGACAAGCATTGACCTCATCCTTGCCAAGAATAAAGTTATAGATATCGTGAAAGGAAATATCACAGACCCATAGTTTGAAGAAGGAAAAGAGAAGGAACCTCATAATGTTGTAACACTGGAGAAGTTCAAGGATAATGATATGAGTATCATAGTGGACTCTGTAAATGATCACTTGATACCCTACATCTCTCATATTGACTCATCCAAAAAGATGTACGATGCCCTAACTAACCTTTTCTCAATCAGAAATATTGGACAAGTGATAAGTCTGAAGAATGAATTCCATGACAGAAAAATGGCAAAGGATGATGCCATAGCTTCATGCTTTGTGAATATTTCTTATTTGAAACATAAATTACAAGTTATTGGAGAATCCATCCCAGAAAAGGAAGTTGTGAACATAGCACTCAATGGTATTTCTAGATCACGGGATGCATTTGTTGCAAGCATGAATACAAGGAAGGAGTTCCTAATGTTAGAAGAAATTTGGACCTATTTTGCACAAGATGAGACAAGATTAAACTCCAAGGAAAAACCTTATAAGGAAGAAGATGCTCAATCCTTTGCAAAAAATTTCAAAATACATGGAGGTGAGAAAAGTTCTGATTCAAGAAATAATTTCAAGAGAGATATTTCAAAGGTACAATACTTTGAATTCCATGATTATGGCCACTACAGGAGGAATTTTCCTAAGATAACAAGGAAGATAAAAAAGATACATCACGCATCAACTGCCAATGATGAAGAACCTTCAAAGAAGACAAAGCATGATGAAAGATATTTCTTCTATTATTCAGCTCTTACTGGACCCATTTAAGATGACAAGTGGCTAATCAGTAGTGGAGCTTCAAGGCATATGACAGGTGACCGTAATAATTTCTCAAGAATGAAGGAAAATGAGACACCTCATAAAGTGGAGCTTGGAGACAAGAAATTTTATGCAGTCAAGGGAATTGGACAAGTTAATATCAAGATGGAATCAGGTAACTCTATCCATTTTAGTAATGTTTTATATGTTCCCAGTTTGAAAAAGAATCTAGTATCTATTTCTTGTTTTGAAGAGAAAGGAGATAGATTAGATTTTGTAGATGGAAAAGTTCTTGTATGGTCTAAAGATTCAAATATAGAAGACGTTAGATTCATTGAAATTCATGAAGGAAGATTTTATAAACTCCTGGGTTAGAATACTCATGCTCTAGTACATGATGAAATCAACTCTAGTTAGTTATGGAATAGAAGGTATGCTCACCTTCATTATCAATCATTTCCATCCATAAAACATATGGTTGTAGGCATACTAGAATTACAATTAGTACATGAAGGTGTGGGTAGAGGATGTGCACTTGGGAAGAACATTAAGAAATCATTCCCAAGTAGTGAGAATAGATCCAAAGAGATATTAGACCCAATACATTCATATGTATGTGGTCCTATTCCAATGAAGTCTCTAAGAGTATATCTTTACTATGTGACATTGATAGATAAATTCTCAAAAAATACACGGTTGTATATGTTAAAGACTAAGGATGAAGTGTTTAGAAAACTTCAAGAATTCAAAGATAAAGTAGAGAATCTAATAGATAAGAAGATCAAGATAATAAGAACCGATAATGGAGGAGAATACACCTCCAAGGAGCTTGTTTCCTTTTGTAAAATAAGCTGGGATTAGGAGGGAGCTTATTGTTCCTCATAATCCTCAACATAATGGTGTGGATGAAAGGAAGAACATAATTATTGAAGAATAAATTGAGGCAATGATGAATGAACATAATTTATCCATGTTCCTATGGGGAGAAGCATCTATGATAGTTGTTTATATTCAGAATAGAAGTACAGATTGAATAATGAAGAACGTGACTCCAAAACAAGCCTTCTCAGGAAAGAAGCCAAGTGTTGAACACTTGAGAATATTTGGATGCCCCATATATATTCATGTCCTCAAGGATAAGATAAAGAAGTTGGAGCCTTCAGGAAATAAAGCTATATTCATTGGATATAGTGAATCATCAAAATTATATAGAATTTATGTTCCAGGTCAACTGAAGGTTGAAATCAGTAGAGATGTAACTTTTGATGAAAGGATTGCATTTAAGAAATCCATAGAAGATTCCATAGACTCCAACAAAGAAGAGGAGCATGAATATACAAAAGAGGAAAGTACATTCTCTCCAGAACACTCCAGTGGAGAACAAGAACCACCACATGAACATGTGGAACCAATTATTGCACCTAAGACTAGAAAGAGACCAGCATGGCTTGAATCCACCTTGCAGGAAGCAGAAAGGAATAAAGCTCCCAGTGACACCTTCAGAAAAAGTAAGAAAACCAAAATGTTTTCCAGTTATGAAACACATATGACAAGTATTGTCAATGAAGAATCCTCGACCTTTGAGGAAGAATTCAAACAGAAAGAATAGAAAGAGGCCATGATAGAGGAATACCAATATATTATGAAAAATGGTGTATGGGAAGTTGTTCCTAGACCTAAAGGGAAGTCTATAGTCACTTCAAAGTGGGTTTATAAGATAAAACATGTTGTGAATGGAAGTATTGACAAATACAAGGTGAGATTTGTGGCTAGAGGTTTCTCTCAGCAGGAGGGAGAATATTATGATGAGACGTTTTCTCTGGTTTCCAGATATACATCTATTAGAGCCATCATATTTCTAGTAGCATCAACGGGTTGGATTTTACATTATATGGATGTAAATACCACCTTTATCAATGGAGTGATTAAGGAAGAAGTATACATATAGAAACCTCAAGGTTTTGAGGTACATCCAAAAGAAACCCATGTAAAAAATTGAAGAACGTCTTGTATGGACTCAAGCAAGCTCCAAGAGATTGGTATGCATGTATTGATAGATACTTGACAAGACTTGGATTTTCCAAGAGTCATGAACCTCTATTATAAGATTATGAGTAATGCACCTGTGATTCTATTGTTATATGTTGAAGATTTGTTCTTGATAGTTGCATATCATGCCATTATTCAGTGTAAGAAGGAGCTATCCACTAAATTTGATATGAAGGATCTTGGTATCATGCACTACTACTTGGTTTCAGAAGTATGGAAGAAGTGTGGTGAAGTCTTCCTAGGAAAAGGGGAGTATGCTGTAAATATCCTTTAGAAGTTTGGGATGATGGATTGCAAATCCATGGAAACTCCCATTGTAACAGATTTGAGGAAGTTGAGAGACTCTGATTCTAATCTAGTAGACTCACTCCTGTACCAAGAGTTGATTGGATCCTTGATGTATTTGGTGAATACTAGAACAGATATTTTCTTTGTTGTGAACATGTTGAGCGAGTTCCAAGTAGAACCTAGAAAAGATCATTGGATAGTTTCATAGCATATCTTGAGATATCTTTGTGGGATGATAACTTATGGTTTTAGATATGCCTCAAATAGTGATGTACAGTTGCATGTGTTTACTGAATCAGATTGGGCAGGGAGTGCATATGACAAAAATAGTACTTCTGGTATGTGTTTTAGTATGGGATGTGTTATGATATCATGGGCTAGCAAAAAACATAAGTCTATTTCACTCAACACTGCAGAAACATAGTATATTGCATCTTGTGATTCTTATACGGAAGCAGTGTGGCTTTGTAAGTTGATTTCTGGATTGTTTTATCAAGTGTTGGATTTGACCATGATATATTGTGATAACTAGAGCTATGTAAATTTATCAGAGAACCTGGTGTTCCATTATAGGTCAAAGAACATTGACATCCAGTCTAGTTTCTTAGTGATAATGTCCATAGGGGAGAAGTGGTTCTCTAACATATCTCCATTGATGAGTAGACTACAGATATTTTGATAAAAATCCTTTGTCTAGGATAAAGTTTTCATACTTGAGGGACAATTTGGGGCTTGTGTAGATTACTCCCTTGGTTTAAAGGGAGGAGATGAATTCCTCGATTGGGAGGGAGCATTGATATGTGGCATCATGGATTGTCAGCGAGATGAGGATCTATATCATGCTAGTACAACTTAGAGATGGTCATAAAGCTTAGAGATGATGCTTGCATCATGCTATATATGATCATGCTAGTAAAAATCAGATATGATACATATGGTTGGAGTTGTTGATACAATGGCTTGAGGAGAATCATGCTAGTACAACTTAGAGGTGGGTATAAAACTTAGATATGATGTATTGACATCATGCTAGTTATGTTCATGCTAGTACAACTTAGAGACGATGTTGGTGAGCCTCATCATGCTATCTATGGCCATGTTAGTACAACTTAGATATTACATACAACTTAGATATGATGTATTGACATCATGCTAGATATGTCATGCTAGTACAGCTTTGAGATGACCATACATCTTAGAGATGGTGCACAAGGCTCGTGTCATGCTAGATATGATCATGCAAGTACAACTTAGATATGATGCATTTCCATCATTCTATATATGTCATCCTAGAATGGCTTAGACATGATCATACAACTTAGAGATGACATAATGAGGCACTGATCTACATCATTCAAGTACATATTAGAGGTCAAATACATCTTAGATATGATGCATTGGCATCACGCTATATATGCCATAACATTATGTCTTAGAGACGATGTAGATGATACTCCATATCATTCTAGTACAACTTAGATATGATGCATTTGCATCATGCTAGTACGGCTTAGAGGTGATGCAATTGGTGACATTGTTGATGCATGATGATATCAAATGATATGATTTGACTGTTGTGGAGACTATATGTCTCTCAATAGTAGATGTATGCTACTGTGGTGGATGTGTTCCATTGGTACTGATTGTGTGTCACTAGTTAGTAGTTGTGTGCTACTAGGAGTGGTTGTGTACCAATGGATAGTAGTTATATACTACTATGGATAGACACAGTTGTGTTCTATTGGATGGCATTGTTCTGATTTCCATGGAGACCATCACTAGTGTTGGAGATGTTTTCCATCTAAATGGATAGTGATGATGGTTCTCGTGATTTTATCTATGTGATCATGAGATATCGTCCATGGCTATGATGATGCTACCAACAAAATATTTTGTTTGTATTCAAGACCATTAGAGATAATACCTCCCTAGCTAGGAGGGAGTGTTGATGTTACGGTAGCTATGGAATGTATTAACCTCCATGTGTAACCTTTGATGAGACTAGAATATTTTAAGAATCTAGAGAAACCCTAAACAGTTGGATAAAAACCCTAGAAGACAAGTCGACTCAAGAGAAAATGTAATATTAAGTTATTAGCCTCTAGGAAGAGAAGTCAACCTAGTTAGTTCACTTGAAGCACTATAAATAGAGGGTGCTTGAGCTCATTTGGACTCACTCACTCTCACAAATTCATAAGGACTAGTGGTGTGCATGACTAGTGAAGAGTTCCAACTACTGTAGTGGTGACTTGGTCTTTTGTTTATGGTTGGAATTTCTTCTTGATACCCTAGCTTTGGAGAGAGGTACACTATCTTCGTTGGCTATCTGTTCTAGTTTTGCATCCAAAATTATTCTAGTTGTCAAGTTTAAGGTTCTCGGGGGTGGCCTTTGTGCCTATGGTTGGGTGACAATATTGATATATTATCTATGGTGAAATGAGCACACCTATTATTTTAACAATGTCTCCTATCATACACCGGTGACCCAGTCAAAGTCGATGCTATCTATTTTTTCTCCAATAGTTCTTTCCTTTCTTGTTGGTACATTTCTTTCTCCTTCATAGGGTCAACATATGGACGAGGCTATGTTGTTTTCCTTACCCACTACTTGGTATGATTCCCTTTCTATATGCATCATCTCCTATTCACCTTCCTCCACACGTAATTGTTGCGACATTA
This sequence comes from Picea mariana, assembly GCA_032191745.1. Classification (NCBI taxonomy): domain Eukaryota; kingdom Viridiplantae; phylum Streptophyta; class Pinopsida; order Pinales; family Pinaceae; genus Picea; species Picea mariana. Next base: position 2,915 of record JASDQU010322329.1, on the reverse strand, counting down.
GGTGATTCATCGTGCTCCTCTACAACTATCATATGCAGATTCAGGTTCCTCTTTCCTTTCCACTTCACAATCAACTATGGAAAAAAAAATTTCCATGGTCCAATTGTCTATAATAAGTGCATGTTATACTGGGGTTGGGACAGTATTGCGCCAAGTGCCCAGGCTGATTATAGTTATAACATATAATCAGACCTCTTACTTGGTCAAATTCTCCTCTTTTACAACCTCTAAATCCTCCTCTTCCTCCTTGATTTTAGCCTCTTGGATTATTGTACTTTGGTACCCCTCTTTCTAATCCTTCTTCCCCGTGGACTATGTATGCATCCTCAGTGTTCTCTATCAGAAGATAAAATGTACGACATTCCTTTTCATCATGTCCTATTTTCTTACAAAAATTACAAAATAAGTTTCTAGAAGTACTCTAATACTTATGTATTAACGGAGAAGTAGTAGGGTGATGACACATTGTTCTAAATATCTCACACCATACTCCTAAAGGATTTGGATCTCATGTAGCCAAATATTCCTTAAATGTTTGACACTCATTCTTATGATGACCTTCTGTTCTACATGTAGTACACCAGACTTATTTTCACTTTTCCTTCCCTTTGGCCAACTCTTGCAACTGAATAGTCAATGTTGCTAGCTACGAATGGACCTAAGCCATCCCTGCAGAATTCTCTCTTACAGGGGATGCTTCCAACCTCATAGAAATCTCTAGGTATTTTGACTATGATGTAATCTTATGTTGCGTCAAAGGGTAGTGTATATACAACAATAGTCATGTAATGAACCACTCCCTATGTTCCTCATTTGGAATATGGAAGGTCAACTAGTCCTTTAAGATATTGAATTTCTGGTCAAAATCCCATATTGAATCACTTGACAACTATATGATCTCTTTTATCTTTCTAATACATTGTGAATCGGACTTATATTTCTAGAACTCTTTAAATAAGGATTGACTAATTCCTACTAATGTTCTAGTTTGTCTTGTAAGAGAAATAGTTTGATACTTCATATACCATAGAAATGTGCGGTCTCTGAAAGTCATTGCCTGTTGCATAATATTTTCATCATCATCCTGGAAATTCTTCATTGTCCATATCACTTCACAAACAAACAAATTTTGTTGGATCTTATGAATATGCTCCGTAAAAATGGTACATTCTCAATGTGGGGTCTACTCTTGCCATCGTGTACTGCACAATATTATTTCCTAGTGACATTAGCTAATTCTGACTTTGCGTACTACTTCCACTACTTTGAATACCTTTACTACTATATTTACTTCCATCACTAACTATAATTGACAAAACTTTAGAACTTACCTTAGTCCTTGGCAACACACAAAGGGTCATGGGTTCAACGCACAGTCTGGCCTGAGTGGGATGTAATGGATCTTCTTATAGTATCTCAGTTGGCGATCTTTCCCTTCTATGTGCAGAATACCTTTGATATGGAGTATTACACCAATGTCTCTTTCCTCAATCTCATTGTGTTTCCCTCCTCCCTCATCCTTATTCATATTCCTACTCACTCCATATCAGCATGCGCCAGCTAATTAACATGCGTGGTGTGCATTCAAAGAAGGAGAGGCATCGCCCTCTCATTTTTTCCTCGAGAATCCAAGGTTTGGTCCAAGTATTAATTGAAGAAAAGCTCGAAGAGCTAGATCATGCTTTCTCACAAGATGGGGATAAGGTCATCATTAATAGGCTAATAGTAAAATGGATCTGCATCCGATTTGGATCAGAATTTCCATAATTATAATTTGTCCTTTCGATAAGCATTAGGGATGGTGATTTGACACCATTAGTTAGCTTGTGAGGGAAGCTTGTAGAGCCCCTCTTGTATAAATATTTGTATTGTAAGAAAAGTAGAGGTTAGGTGGGGGACTGTTAGACGATAGGAGGTTATCCAGGGGAAAAATACAGTGAGATGAGACTCAGCTGTAGCTCAGACTCCACCATTGTAAATTGACATTCCACCATTAATAGAAAAATAACAGTTTTTCCTTTTTTACATTTATTTTCAATGGATGTTGTGTTATGAATGTCATTTGCATGCTTGTGAATTGTAGATGGATGTTAGAAATCGTCATCTACAGGGATATAGATACATTTTTCTATCCCTGAGTGTGTTAAGTTAAGTCTGGTCCTCTAGGCTAAGTGCAAGGAGTGCACAAGAGAGAATGTCTAAGTCAAAAGGTGGTGTCACATACACCCTACCTTCGAGAAACATGTTCTCGAGGTGGTCAAAAAAGTGAGGGATAGTCTCGTTGTAGTGTCTCAGCGTCTTCCCAAGTAGCAGATCCTGGACTATACTTGTCCCACTGGACCTTAACTTGGTCTACCAGACGATTTCTGAGCTGTCGGACTCTATGGTCCAATATGCGTAACGGTTCTACCATGAGGGTTCCCACATCCGATACCTGCAATTCCTTCCAATTTAGTTTATGTGATTCATCAACAACATAATGACGTAAAATAGATACATGAAATACATTATGAGTTTTATGCAAGTGGGGTGGTAGTACAAGACGATATGCAACGGGTCTGATTTTCTCTTGGATCCTGACTGGTCCTATAAACTGAGGTGACAATTTTTTCCCCTTCCCGAACCATATGGTACTCTTATTAGGCCTAATATGAATGAAAACCTGGCCTCCCACTTCATAACTTCGGTTAGTCCTGTGTGCATCCACATAACTTTTCTACCTATCCCGTGCTTCCTTTAGTCTCTGCCTAATCTGAATCACCTATTCCTCCATTTCTTGAATCAATTCTGGCCCAACTGTTACTCGGTCTTCTAGTCTATCCCAACTCAATGGCGTTCTGCATGGCCTCCCATACAAAGCTTCGTAGGGTGGCATTCTGATGGAACTATGAAAACTGTTATTGTAGGCAAACTCT
>JASDQU010322327.1:0-13117 GCA_032191745.1 Picea mariana | reverse complement strand
TTCTCTATCACTAAGAACCTGCAAACCAACTCTTTATCTTCTCTGTCAAATATTAAGCATTCAAATCCTCTCTGCACAATTCATTCTTGACTAGACCACTTAGAATTATCAATCTATGTATGTGTCTTCCCTCCTCTGTCTTTTCTCTTCCTCAAATATTACAGATCCATATATCTCCCATAATCCTCTCTCCTCTTTTTTTCTTGCAACATTCACTTTATATATCTTCCTGTATCATCAACACGTACAATCGAACCCTCAGGCTTCAAAGAATCAATTACAATAACTGAATAACTTCCTTATAGTAATTCTTACTGGTCGAGGCATCAAGATGAACAATATCCACATGATCAGTTTAAACATTTAACCAACACCATTCGATGAACATACATCTGTTTTAATTTTTCAACACAAAATAACCCTTGAGCACTTTGGCAAACCACTTGTGCTAACCCATGTGTCCATTGGCTGTGACCACAGGTTAATCGAAATGCATTTCTCATTTCACATTTTGGCAATTCCGCAATCCTGTGTTGAAGGGTCTTGACACTTCAAGTTATGAAACCCCAAAATAGAGCTTAGCTTCGTGCTAGCTCCTCCTTCTCACATGACCATCGGTGGTAACCACTACCTACACCAAAAAGGTATTTCGGTGTTTCTCATTTTGGTGTTTCGACATTTCTTGTGATGAAGTGTTTCAATACTCCAAGTCACGAACCCTGAAATTTTTGGTGTTTCGCATTTTGACGTTTTGGCATTTCGCATTTCGGCATTTTGACATTTCTGTGATGAAATGTTTCGACACTCCAAGTCACGAATCCCAAAATGATCTAACGGCTTCACATTTGATTTGGTGGACATAGATCGGACGATTCTCGTTAACTTCTCGAGGAAAGATCAATGGTCATATACAACTCTTATATTACTCCTCCAATGCTTAATCCAACGGATATGACTTGATCATTCATCGAGATGGATGGTTGTCGTGGTTTCAATATTTCAGCATTCAGGACTTTGTGATGTTGACGTTTTTTCTTACCATGCAAAAATCCTGAAATAGAAACTCCCAGAAACCCGAAATAGAAACTCCCTGAATCATGTGACATGTGTCCCTTTCGGTATTTTGGCATTCAGGACTTCGTGAATTTGGATTTTTTGCTTACCATGAAAAAATCTTGAAATAGAAACTCTGAGAATCCCAAAATAGAAACTCCTAGAGTGACAATCTCTGAAATTGACAATCTATGAAATTCAAGCTGTGCCTATGCAAACTAATCCACAGTGCCTATGAAAACTGACCAACAAAATCCCCCTTTGGCATTTTAAAGTTTGACATTAATGACAAAAACAAGTCCTATGCAAATTGTGCAAATTGCAATCTCTGCCAACACTTTTTATATGGGATGTTGGGTTTTGACTCCAGTTCGGTTCTATCTTACTGTACTCTACATATAATTGGTATAGGAGAAGGGATCTCTAATTATCCCTTGAAAATAACCTCTGTGGGCACCACTTCCCTGCTCAATGCTATCCTCTATCATGGAGTTCACATACCTCCTTCGTTCCCTTTTCTCAGAGGCATTTTCCAATAGTCGATTAGGCCTAATACCAACTATAGTGTTTTTAGTGGAGGGAGCCATGGAAATCTATCCTACATGACTTCAGTGGGATCCATGCCTTTTTATTTGTTCTATGCATTTGGAAAAACTCGTTCTCATCATATTTGTTATCATCTAGGGGAAACCCCACTTTTAGTCAAAAAAACCCTATGCAAGGTTTCATTCCTTTGGAGGGAGAAATGGAAAGAGTTTACTCCTCACAAATTCTTGGAAATCCTTGGCAAGGCTTGTCTCCCTCGCAAGGGATGTCGATCGGGGAAAACCCCTCCCACACTCAATGGAACCCCAGATAGGGTTCAATACCTATGCCATGAGGGTCAGTTGAGGGAATCCATAACCAAGGTCCTTGGAACACTCTATAGGGAGCAATCCCTGCACAAGGAATGTCATCTAACATCAGGAATCAACTGATGATGTAGAGTCAAACACAAGTCCCTTTTCCTACACATGGCCACCATGGTATCTACGAAAACCATGGCTAGAAGTCAAATTTTTCCTGCCAACTTGGTGCCAGCCAAAATCCAAGCCCCTCATTTCAGGTGAATCCACCACAACCGAGACTACCTTTTCCGGAAACTCTGGATTTTCTAGACTTGTCAAGAATTTTGAATGAACATATATGTTATGATATGCATTGGCATCCCATGCCAACTAATTTTACCTTAGACATTCCTAAGTTTGAAGGAAATCCTGGTGAATATCCATGTGATCACGTGATGACTTATTACTTATGGTGCTCATCGAACTCATTAAAGGATGACTCCATTCAATTTCTCTTGTTTCAATGCACTCTTATAGGAGGTGCTACGAAATGTTATATCGAGCTCGAGAGCTCAAAGTATGCTTACTTTAATTACTTGTCTATGGTTTTCTTAAACCATTTCCAATTACTATTAAGATATGATGACGACATCGAGTTGTTGGACAACTTCGAGAAAATGAAAATTGACCATATCTCAGATCACATCCAAGAATGGTAGTGGCGAAAGAGTTTGATCAAATTCAAGGTCCGTCTCGAAGTTTTGCTCGAGTGGTTCCTAATGTCTTTGGTTCATTGTGTGTCCAAAGGCGTTGCAATGCCCGAGTTTTTTTCCGAGCAAGAGGCTATTATGAGAGCCCATAAACTAGATTTGATATACTCTTAATGTGGTATGCTATACAAGATCCTACCTAATGCACCATGTTCTATTCTCGAGAAGAACAAACATAAGTTTGGGCCTCACACCGATGGAATAGAGGGCTCAACAAAGAGCAAGACCACAGATCTGTTGTCTAAGAAGTTACAATAGTTATTGATTCAATAGACTGTGGCTAGAAAAAATACTAGCTCGAATTCCCTTGTATCCCAAACATCGGTTGTACATAGTGTGCAATTGAAAAATCCCAAGGGTAACCAACAAACCGAGGGAAATAGGAAACATAAAAAAAAGAAGGGTAAAGGAGATAATTAGGCTACAAATAATGTTAGAGAGGGAAAAAATGAAAAGATAAAACTGAAGTTTTTGTGTAATAATTTCATGGACAACCACTTGAATCACCAATTACCTCTACTTGAGGAAGCCCAAAATCCATTAGCACAACAACATCATGTCATGTTGACAAGACATTTTACACAAGGGAAAAATATGGCTCGACTTTTCTCATCCACGAGCATGCTTGGGGGTATTCAGGGAGCCCCCACACTTAATACTAACAACGGGGCCGAAAACATTTATATGATGAAAGATGAAGCTCATTTATAGACCAAGGCTCATAACCACGTAATGTCAGAATCTCTTGATAAGGGAAAATAAGCCTCCAACCCATTGAATCCTCTTCAAATTGAGAAAAAAATGGGAGAAACAATGACTCACATCCCTCAAGGTGCGCTCAAAAAGGCTTCTCACAACCCAAATGCAAGGGCTTCTTAGAATTACTCCATCGTGGAGGATCTTGCACAAACTACTTCTATGATGTCTACTCCAGAAGTTCTCTAGAGTTTCCCCTCATAGAGAAAAGTGTTTGTTTTTTCCTTGGGAGTGGTCGAGACCTATAACTCAAGAATGATCATTTTTTAACCTCTAGACCATAAAACTTGTCTTCCTCACCATGTTATTTTCCAGATAGCAGTGGCCTATTCCATGAAATATTTGACATGATTTTTTTTTCGTACAGTGGTTTATGAGGGTGCATAGACTTGTGTTATTTCATTGGCATGTTGGAAGGCCATCGACCAACCTGAGTTGTCTCTGTCACCCACGTTGATTACTACATTTGAAGGTAAATCGTTTAGACCACATGGTATAATTCCCTCTTTCCCCATGAAGTTGGAGGTAAAAACTATGTGCATCGAATTAGATGTAGTCGATGCACCTCTCGAATGCAACTTTTTGTTAGGGAGAAGTTGGACCTATTCTATGACAACAGTGGTATCCACCATTTTTAGGGCCTTATGTTTTCCTCATGAAACTCATATCATAACTGTTGATTAGTTATCCTTATCTTGTTTGGACCCTTCATCGGGGACATCCACGGTCCCGATGATGGATAACCCATAGCCAGGTACTGTCAACCTAGGTGTCAGATTGTTTTCGTCTTTAATGGGGACTTTTGATTATCCACTTCCTACGAATGATGTTAGGTTAGTTTCATATGTCCCCAACCAGCCAAAGGCTGTAATATTTCAGGTCACATATTTTAGAACAAGTTACTTTGATGACCCATGGATTTTACCTTCCCCATTGACTTTCATGGAAGGGGTAGGGAACCCTGGAATGGCTATGACCTTATCTTCTATTGAGGCTGCATACATTATTTTCCAGCAAGCCTCGACCATCACTGATCTGACTCCTCCATAGGAGTTAGATCCTATTCTAGATCCTATTTGGGCTCAAGACTCTCTTGCCACTCATGACCCTTTGAACTTAGTATTTCCCTCTAACGAGGCGATATTGCAGGAAATGACTAGGACAAATAGACCTTGGGATGATATACACCACATATATTATTTGTTACCCGAGATTAAGAGAATAGAGGAAAGATAGTTCGTTATGACCATGAATGGATATTCCCCTTGTCCTATGAACCCTCTGTCTATGCAAAGAATATTTGTTGAGGGTAAAATGGAAATTATTTCATAAATTATTCCTAGTGACATCTCCAAAATCCCTAGAATCATAGAAAATATCTTCATCAGAGCAGATTGTTCTCCTGAAGAGACTCATATATACACTAAGTTTTTAAAGATTTTGGCGATGTCTTTTCCTAGTATTATGAGGATATGTCAGGAACTGATCCACGTATAGTTGAACACGAGATCACAACTTACCCTGATGTTAAGCGTGTCCGACAGAAGCTTCTCCTGGTCAACCATCGCAAAAAAATGATGATAAAGGATGAAGTAGAGAAAATTATCAAGGTTGGTTTCATCTACCCTGTGCAATTGACGAAATGGGCATTGAACCTTGTTCTTGTCAACAAGAAGGAAACTACCATCCGCGTATGTATGGACTTTCGTGGCCTTAACAAAGATTGTTTGAAAGACAATTTTCCAACCCCATTTATTGACCATATAGATGATGAATGCACGCATTGTGAGGTAGTTTATTTCATGGACAGTTTTTCTGGGTAAAATCAAATTCAAATCAATCTGGAGGACCAACATAAAACATATTTTGTTTGTCCTTGGGGTACATTTGCATATAGAAAAATGCCTTTTGGCCTTAAGAATGTTGGAGCCACCTTTCAACGAACCATATTGTTTTCTTTCCATGACCTGACACACATAGTCGAGGTGTATATTGATGATCTAGCATCATGTTCCTCTAAGAGATATGATCATTACACCAATTTAGGACTTATCTTTGAGAGGTGTCACTACTATCAGATTCGCTTGAATCCAAACAAGAGCAGTTTTTGTGTTACATCGAGACTCTTCTTAGGCTTCATCATATCAAAAAAAGGGATCATGGTCGATTCTTTGAAGGTTAAGGAAATAGTTTAATTGCCTCCCCCATGCACAATACCCTAGCTTCAGAGTCTACAAGAGAAAGCTAATTTTATTCTGCATTTTGTTTCCAACTATGTCGAGATTACTAAAGGGTTCACGTGTCTTTTGAAAAAAGGGGTAGAATTCTATTGGGACAAAGTGGCTCAACGCTCTTTTGAAGCATTGCAATGTGCCCTAATGTTTGTCCCTCTACTCAGAACTTCAGATTAGGGAAATGATTTCTTCTTATATTTGGTTGTCATAGATTCTACCATTTTCAAGGTCTTGGTCTAAGAGGATAACAAGCTCAAAGAGCACATTATCTATTATCTTAGTCGAGGCATGGTTTGACCAGAGCTCAACTACACTCACGTTGAGAACCTTGCATTGGAGTCTTTCCATGCTATCCAATGGTTCTATCATTATATATTACTTCACAAGACCACCATTGTGGCCATTGTGAACCCATTTCAATATGTGTTAACACGACGGGTCATCGACGAGAAAAATAGTAGATGGATAGTCATCTTTCAAGAGTTTGACGTGGATTTTGTTTTGGAGAAATCAAAAAATTCATTGTCCTTTTCCAAACTAATATCATACCTTCAGATCGAAAGTGGTGATATTATGTTCGAAGAGTCACTGATCATCAAAGATATTTTTCTTATTCCATATTTAGACATTTATGGAGATATACTAGTGTATCTTTAGAATTTGAAGTTCCCTTCTTCTTCTTCTCACGATGAGCGTCCACGAGTACACCATCAATTGCATAACTATCTTATCCTCAATGACACTTTATATCATCGAGGACTATATTTCATTCTTCGTCGATGTCTCACTCACAAAGAAGCAAGGCATGTTTTAAATGACTGTCATACATGAGCATGTGGTTGTCATCTATCTTGATTGGAAACAACCCAAAATATTCTTCGCGCTAGATACTTTTGGCCCTCGTTAATAAAATATTGTGTTGAGGTGGTCAGGAAGTGTCACCTATGCCAAATATTCTCTCAGAAGATGCGGGCACACCCATCTCCCATTTTCCTAGTTATTGTCATCGGTCCCATCACTAAGTGGGGGATTGATTTCACTACATGTCACCCAATTTTATTTAGGGGGCATTGCTATATCATTGTAGTAGTAGAATACTTTACTAAGTGGGTCGAATCTATATCAACATTTAAAAATGATGTATAAATGGTTTCCCTGTTCATTTTTAACCAGATTGTAGCCAGGTTCTATATTCCGAAGGATATTGTCAGAAACCATGGCAGTCACTTCCAGAACAAAATGATGTCTGAATTAACATAAAAAATTGGGTTTAAATAGGAACACTCATCACCTTAGTACCCATAGGAGAATGGTTAGGTAGAGGCTGTTAATAAGTTTCTCAAGACTATTCTTGTAGTCTTGAGCAAATGATTAATTCGACAATGTCAAATTTACATTTGATGTTGTATTCTACACTTTGGGCTTATCGAACTTCAGTAATGATTGCTACCGGTTTTTCTCCTTTCCAACTTGTTTACGGGTTGGAGGAACTCTTTCCCATTAAAACTCAAATCCATTCTCTTAAGTTGGTAGTGGAACTATTTCCTGACAATACATTTCTTGAGGAATGTCTTTTATATATCAATCATCTCAATGAGCATTGTCGAGATGCAGCCTTCGCCAAGAAGGCTCATAAAAAATGTGTCAAGTGTCAATATGATCGGTCCGTCCACCATCATATTTTCTTCAAAGGTGATCTTATCCTGGTATATGACCAAGAAAAATATCCCTTGGGGGAAGGCAACTTCAAACCCATGCGATTTGGACCATTCATTGTTAAAAAGGTCTTAGAAAATGTTGGTTATCAACTAGTTGATTTCGAGGGTAACGCCTTACGAGAGCCTAGAAATGGGCTCGAACTTAAGAAGTATTACACTTAGCTCGGTCACATGAGAATCAATTCTTGTATACATGTATAGGTTTTTATACAATCATGTCTTTTTGTTTTATGGACGTGTAGTCATTTTGTTTTCTTTTTCACTATGGAAGATGTCCAGTTAATCTAAAGTCTATGTTGGGATCACAAATGGTGATTTTCAACACACTCGGATGCTTTCTTGCACAACTTGGGTGATTTTTACACCTTTTGGTCATTTGATGTCTTATGAAGGCATTTGTCTATGCGAAGCAACCAATAATGTTGCCGAGTACAGTGCATTAATAGAATTACTATGTGATGCCTTGTCACATGGTATTTCTTGCCTCCGAGTTTATCTAGATTCTCAACTGGTCATGTCTCAGTTAAATGGGGTATATTTTGTTTACAATCCCACTCTTCACCGACTATTACTTAGGGTACATCTCTTACAATGTTATTTTGATTACATTACTTATATTAATTTTCCTAAGAGATCTAATCAACTAACTGATACTTTGGCTAATCAAGTATTAGATTCGCATGTTGCTCACACATAAAAAGTAAAACACACACATACACATGTAAATACATTTCTAAAAAATGTTTATCCATAATACAAAAAAATATGTATGTATAATGTATCCAAAAAATAGTGTCATGAGTAGAAAGTGGGCCATAAATCCTCAAATAGAGATGGTATACATTGTTGGTCTTAATCCCTCAATACAGAGTACAAAATGTTCCCTCAGAACATGTGTGGTCCAATCCTAACTATGTTCTAGGCCTATTGGCCCTACTATAATGAACCACAATGTTTTCAAGACATTCAAATAATTGGACCCAAGTCCTAGGCACCCCTACTACATGTGGCTACATAGCTGGAGGAAGGTCCTCGATCTCAGCCATCAAAATTGCACAAGTGAGGGTTGTCAAGTTCCTCTTTACTCGGTGCAATACTCCATTAGTCTTTCTAGTTGGGGGTCCTCCTGTAGTTATTGGTCCTCCTGCTCCTACTGGTCCATCCTATTGTCGAGGAAGATGCCTAGTCTGGGAGAATTTAGCTAGTCACACTGGTCCCACATCTGTAGATAAAATATCTTTGATTTAGTAATTTGACATTAACATAAAAATGATAATATTTAAAAATTTAAAAATTAAATAACTTTAAAAATGTGTTTACCTATCTCGTCATGATATTCACTAGGGGGCATGGGAATATCAAAATCTCTTGGTAAGTTGATTCAACCTGCATATGCATAGTGTTCGATAGAAGAAATCTGATGGGACAACCAATAAAAAAAAATTCATCAAAAGCCTCTTGGGTTCTCCCTCCACCCTATCTAGGCAAGAAATCTTCCAACCTGCAAAATGTTAGAAAGGAGGAAATATGCGCTTGTACTTTCTCCCTTAGGCTCAGACTAGGCACTCTCTCAAACAAGAAAATGCATAATATTGTTTCAAAATCAAAGTTCTTGTTCCACCTCCTATGATAATCAATGAGTTGTTTCTTCATGCATGTAAGCAAGGTAGTACTCCAATCAAAAAAAGTTGCATCAAGCCACTAAACTGCATAATGCATTTGTGCATGAGAGGCATAATGAAGTGCACTGGATCCCATGATGCATCCAATCACGAAGAGTATGATCTGAAGGTGGAGGCTAGTAATCTTTTGTATTGGCACCTAAGGTCCTACTTTCTCGATACCAACCTCACAATACATCCTAATGTAGTCATCTATGTTGTACGACCCTAGAGGAAAAGTCCTCAAATTGAATGGTTCCCCCCTCCTAGAGGTCAGTCGAAAAGTAGATATCCTTTTTCATTGGAGTGAATGATTGACCCTCTAGCATGAATGCCTCGGCATCGATATTCCAATATTCTATCAAATGGTTCCAAAATACAGTTTGTGTCCTCATGAATGGACACTAGAAGAACTTCCACATGTCACATTTTTTCAACATAACAATGGCCCTGGGATCCTTCTCTACCAATATTTCTATATCCTCATGTTTGTTTTCTCACCAATGCACATACATCATGTTGCACAACATTTGGAAAGGATTAGCCCTTGTTTTTGAGCATTTAAAGAGGTGTACGGGGACTACCTTTAAGACAGTCGTGTATGTATGAGGGCTAAGTGTCACTTTAACTGCGTATATACATGGGCTAAGCATGGAAAACCTACATACACATAGCCTTGACCCTTTTACAAGGCTATGCGCCTTCTAGAAATGAAAGTTACGATAAAAATATGCACAAAATTGAAAGAGAAGGTTGTTTATACTTACTTGGTTCAAGTGTGAGGGTTTTTCATCCACTGTAGCTCCTTGAATTCATGTTTTGAGGAAGAGGGTTTTTCAACTTTTTTGTTATTTTCCAAATTGCAATGGTTAAAATGAGCTATCCACCTCTATTTACAAACTTTTTTGGCCTTCTTTGCCCTAATTTGGTTCCCTTTTTCCCCTTTCTTGACTTGGAATCTATCTAATTTCTCTTTTGAGATATCGTTGGGTTGTTCTAATGAAATTGATCTTTTAGTTTGGTGTTTTTCTTGAGATTGTTTACACTTATATCTTCCCATGGTAAAAGTCATTTTTTCAACTATTTCATATAGGATAGGTTTTCACCCCTTGCATTTTGCATATTTTTGAGTTATTTTCTTTTCCATATAATCGATCCCACTAAAGTGCAACACAAAACCTTCTCAGTTGTCTTAGAAGTGTCATAATTGGGTTCTATAGCCTTCCTCTACATGAATTCCCTAGGTAGATCCTTTGATGCATTTTTGTGTCCATACTGTGAGTTTTATCCATATTCTTGGGAGTCCTTTTTAGTCCTTCCATGATTACGTATTGAAGCCTCATTATTCTTTATAGTCATCATTCTTGGATTTACCCATGGGACTTCCTAAAGAGAATGGTTTTTTGTCTTTCACGCTTGCTTAGGAATCACTTATTCCTTTTGTTCTTGTATGGATTACTTGAGAAACGAATCCCCCCTGGAGTCTTCTTTAAGCCTTTTTCAAACTCTCTAAAATTGAAAAGATTGTCAAGCGATCTTGTTTCCCTTCATGCTCACCAAAATCAAATTTGAAGGCACATTTGTCTAGTAGTAGTTTACCCATTTTTCGGTCCGGATGGTAAATTTAACAAATAAAGGTATTACATAGGAGATTTGATTCACTAAGATAGTATTCTTAGGTGTAAGTTTAACCCTTTTTCAATCCCGAGGGACTAAATTTTCGAAAAAGGACTATTCTCCTTGGTTTTTCTTTATCTTTTTTTCCGTCCTTAGAGATTACATATGAAAAAGGAATCCCCTCGAAGTCCATAGTTAAGTTCTTTTCATACTCCCTAAATATGAAAAGTTCATCGAGTTACCTTGCTCCTTTCACACTTGTTAATTGGTCTAGAAATAACATATATTTGGCATAAGTTTAACCCTTTTTCTGGCCAATATATTATCTAGGAAAAAGGCATGCCTCGAAAGACATGTCTCGCTAGGAGAGTTCTGCTAAGTTATATTTTATACTTTTTCGAGCTAAGGAGACTAAACCTAGAAAAAGGTTATGAGTCCATAGTTAATCTCTTTTCGGACTTATTAAAATTGAAAAGATAGCCAAGTGATAATCACTATCACACTTGTTAAAATGGTATTTAAGAGACATGATTTCAGTATAATTTTAACCCTATTTCAAACCGTCTGAACTAGTTACGAAAAGGGAACACCCTAGAGTCTTGTTTTAGCATTTTTTAGACTCTCTAAATGTGAAAATCCACCGATATTACCTTATCTAGGCTCGTAAAAATTCACATGGAAGGAGTCTTATTGTGTCGTGCCTAATCACATTGCATGTCTCATCCTATGTCTTTGGCCTAATTCTGAATTCATGTTTCTATTAAATAAACCTTCAAAGAATTCCTTAAGTGAATCCTTGCAACACTTTTTCCTTTGCAATCTAACACCTTCACCCATGGAGGAATTTTCCTTAGTGTCCTTATCAGGCACATGTCTCCTTTCACTAAGAATCAATATGTTCCATGTGCTTCGAACTAATTTTCTTTCCATGACACTCGTTCCTCCTCTGTAACATAGAATTCTTTTATTCTTCTTCAAGCTCGTTAAAAATTTGAAAAAGGAAAAAAAATCAAATATTCCAAAAAGAGGGGATGGTGTTATTGGATAAATCTGTAAGTGCGGACACAAACCGATCTCCCTATATCCACCTGGATCTAGAACAAAGCAAGACAAAATGATACTCTTTCCCTAGATTCTCACTACTGAATGTACTAGGAGGCACGATTAAAGAACATACCTTATGATTGCTTCATTTGGTCTTTGTTTCTCCTGATTCACTCCAGTGCTCTCATATAGTCAATATCAAAACAATACAAACCAACCGAAGTGAAGAAAGAACAATCTATTCAATAGTCAATCTATGTATATGATCAAGGAGTTATACAATAAAGTGAAACTAACTTTATCGGAAAGGGACACATTACTGTATCATATTGATGGAAAGTAAAGATTACAACCTGAGCCTCGATGGCCCTTAGCTCTGACACACACACTTTCTCATTTGCATGAAGAAGATCAACCACCTTTGATAAACTTGCTGGAGTTCCCTAGCTGTTGTAGCTTCAGTCCTTTACACAATCTTTCACCAATTCTCCAATGTCTCACTTAACCTTGCTTGCTTCTAACGTTTACCATGAGAACTCCCTCAATATATAGGAGAGAATGAATTATTTACTTGGATAAGAATGATCCCAAAATATCTGGGAATCCATTACTAGGATAACCATTCGAATGCCATCTCATCCTTCTAGAAGATTCCTTTCTAGATGCTTCGAGAATTCATCTTTTTCTCTTCTATAGAAAGAGTTCGCACCCTAGCAATACAGCACAGTGTGAAATTCTCACACCCTGGCTTAAATCATCCTGCGAGAATCATGCATTCTCCCAGGCAAATATACTAGCAACCTGCGAACAGTCTTCAAAAATGAGTTTTCTGGAAGAGAAGAAAATAACTTTTTCTCAGGAGAAAGTTCTTATGAAGAGCCTGAGTACACCATCATTAATACATCATCATGATGACCAAAATCATGGGTAATAGAATGCCCCCCAAAGTATGAGGTTGGAACCAGTGACAGCCGATATACTTTATAAGCTGCATGTGTGTGTCAAGAACCGGGAGCACATCTAACCAAAAACCTGCGAACAACCAAGCATATGCAAAAAATCATGTATATCAATTCTGAGGTAGGCATTCCCATACTCAGATCACAGACTGAGGACATTATAGACAAATTTCATGGCCACCAATCATACACTGTGGATCCAAGCTGTCAAAATATAGCATAGCCACCTGAATACACTGTGGATCTATGCGAGAAATTTCAAATCAAGAGGACATAGGCACGAAACATACACAATGAATCTATGTGTCGCAAATTATACATACTCCATATCAACCTGGATCATAAAGATAATATCTAGGGTGTTCAATATCGTCACCCAAAGTACGAATCTAACCATGTGATTACATGTGTTGAAGTCGAACATGGTTGAAACCACTTGTTAACGGTTTTATCAATGACCGGTAATCAAGTGGTTTCA
>JASDQU010322324.1:0-12759 GCA_032191745.1 Picea mariana | reverse complement strand
GATCTCTTTGAATTTGACTTTTCCCGGTTGACTTCCTTGACCTTCGAGTTGTTGTCAATCCACCTCGACTTCGACTGTCGGTCGATCTACTTCGACTCGAATTTCACTGCAAAGAATATTACAACCCAACACAACTATCATAGGTTGATTCGGGCCCTAAAAACTGTAGGTTCTCTGATACCACTGTTAGAACGCACATGAATGTAGATCAATGTGGATTTTTTTTATTAATATGATACATGTATAAATACATGAGTTGTGACCTTTGGATTCATCTTCCAAGAGGTCTCTTGGACTCCCAATGACAACTTCTATTCACTTGAATTTTCATATTCCTTCTCAATTGAATAATCATAAACCTAAAGGATTACGTTTCCAACAATCTATTTTGGTACTTTCTGGATGGAAAAATTGGAGTTATTGGCTTGTAGGGCTCATTTTATGAGCAGGTCCCACTTTGGTGATTTTGGGTCCATAACATTCTTGAGCCCATTTGAGGCCTTTAATGTTCATTTTTGGGATCAAAACTTTGTAATCATAGTTATTAGGGTCTTGAATTTATTCTGCATTTTGAAAATTTTCCAATGATGCAAAGATCACCTCAATCAAAGTTCGTTTATGGAAGTTATGCCTCCCACAAGTTAACCTATCCTCTTGACCACCATGGTATCAAGTGGATGCCATGTCAACTTCCATTACTCCCACCTATGGAGCTAGTCATGTGTGGAATTTCAAGAAGATTCTAGAGGGTCCAAAACTATAACATTAATTAGGGGTTGAGGAATGAAAAAACCCTAACCCTAACCCTAGACAACTATTAGACTATGTTAAATACCAAATTGCTAGGAAAGGAAGGAGTTCCATTCTTACGATATTGTGTATTGTTCCATAGTTGAGTAGAGCATCTAGGAGTGGGATATTGAAGTGGAACATAGGAAGTAAAAGATCTTATAGTATCCAGATTGGCCACAATGTCCATGGAAACTCCATAATGGAAACCCCTTCCTTTGTATCTGTATTTCATAATTGTGAAGAAAAGAGTAGAGCACAAACCTAATCTTCTAGCTAAGTTTTTTTTCGTATTGGGTTTTCCCAAGGTACATCTTGTGTTCGTCATGTGGATGGTGTGTTATATTCTTATCTTATTTCATTTTAGTTTCAATTACTTCAATATTTTCATACATTAATCTAGTAATATTTAATCTAAATGTTAAGTAAAGAATTGAATAATAATAGCCTATTGCAGAAACCTGTGAAATTTACTGGGATGAAATGTTCCAATGGAATATGTGTTCAACAACACATATATTCCAATAGAGGATGAACACCTTCAGTAACCACTCACACAACTAGATCAAACATCAACACACCGATATTTTGACATGGTAAAACCCCTACGGGGAAATATCCACGACCCCAGCCAACGCGACCACTTGGAGAAATTTATTAATGCAAAAGAAAAAGATTACAAAAAGATTTTACAAGAGAGTTTATCACAATTGATCATCGAAAAATGACCCTCCATGCTCTTTAAATAGATATCATGGACCAATCGGGTGTTAAGACATAGATCAATGTAGTTGTTAATATCGAGAAGAATATAAACCGTCAGATCACTCTATGTTGGGAACATATCGTGACCGTTGGATTTCCTAACTAAAAATTCATACTAATGTATACTAAAGAAACACACTTTTACCTAACAACCCATTAGACCAAGTAGATATTAACTAACTCCTAAGTGTATAAATATCCTAACATCCCCCCTTAAGAACAACTTGGGATAGGATTGAAAGATTTACAAAATTTACACAATAGGAGAAGGAAGGAGGCACTAGAGCCTATCCCCCCTTAATGACAACTTCCTGAACTCCTAACATAGATTAAAGTTTCAAAAAATTTGCTTACGTAAGAGACTTTGTGAAAATGTCTACAACTTGATCTTCTGTAGGGAAAAAGAGCACTTCAATAACTCGATCACAAATGAGCTTTTTGATGAAGTGCATGTGTAGCTCAATGTGTTTGTTGTGTTGATGATGAACTGGGTCTTTGGCGAGCTTGATGAAACTCTGATTGTCACACCAAAGTCTAGTTGGATGTTGTTGCTGGAATCCANTTGGAATCCAAACTCTAAAAGGATCTGTCGAAGCCACAAGGCTTCCTAACTTTCATTTAACACTTCTCGATACTCTGCTTCTGCTGAAGAAAGTGCAATAGTCTATTTTTTCTTATAGGCCCAAGTGATAGGTCCTTAACCAAGGCCGAAAACATAACCTGTAATAGAATTCCAATCATTAGGGTCATCGACCCAATTTGAATCAGTGAAACCAACCAATAAAGGAGTCCCCCCTGAACTGTAAGGTATCTCGAACTGAACTGTACCTCGAACATACTGAAGTATCCTTTTAGCTGCTTTCCAATGTCTTTCATGGGTGTTTGCATATATTGGGAAATAAGACCAACAACAAAGGAAATATCAGAATGGGTATGATTCAAGTATAAGAGGCTACCAGCTAATTGATGATACAAAGTGGCATCAACTTCGGGAGAAGTACAGGTGGAAACAAGCTTGAATCAAGACTGGAAGGGAGAAGGGGTTGGTTTACAATATTCCATATGGAAGCGGTGAAGAAGGTCACAAGCATAATTAGACTGGGAAATAAAAATTCCTTCATTGGTTTGCAAAACTTGGACGCCAAGGAAATAGTGCAAAAATCCTATGTCTGTCATTTCAAATTTCTTCTTAATGATGGTTTTCACATGGTTTAAAAGTTTTGAGTCACTACCAGTAAGGATAAGGTCATCAACATAAAGAACAAGGATTATGAGATGGCTTACTACTTTCTTGGTATAGACATTAGAATCAGAATGGCATCTAAAAAATTCGGTGTCAATAAGAAAGTTGTCCATTTTGGCATACCAAGCTTGGGGAGCTTTCTTAAGACCATAAAGAGATTTATTAAGGCGAAAAATGAGGCTAGAGTCTTTCTGGACATAGCCAGGAGGTTGTTCCATGTATATTTCTTCTTGCAAATCCCCATGCAAGAAGGAAGATTTAACATCCATTTGATGGACCTCCTATTCATGTAAGGAAACAAGGGCAAGAACAAGGTGGATGGAATTCATTTTAGCTACAGGGGAAAATGTTTCATTATAGTCAATTCCTTCAACTTGGGAAAATCCTTTTGGAAACTAATCGAGCCTTGTGTCTTTAAACACTTCCATATGATGCATACTTAGTTCTGCAGACCCATTCACATATGACAAGTTTTCTTCCTTTCGGAAGAGGTACAAGATCCCAGGTATCGTTCTCCGTTAAAGAATGATACTTTTCATTCATTGTTGTATCCCAATATGGATGACCTAAAGATTTTGAAAATGTCTCTAGATCATGAGTCTCTGAAACTTGAGCCAAAAGAGAAGAGGCATGCTAGAACTATGAATGTGTACGACGTTGATATGAAGGATCACTGATAAGATAACAAGTTATTTCTTGTGTTGAACGGGGCCATCTAGGAAGTGGTGGTGTTGGTGTTGGTTCAGGCTCAATGGACTCATCTAAAGGAAAGTAAGAAGGCAGAGGTGGATTTTCATCCTCACCGTGATCATCTAAAGAAGAAACCAAAATAGGAACAGAAGAGGCACAAACGTCGAAGATGGCTTGTGGGCCAAAGAAGGCACAATTGTCAAATTAGGCTCGTAGGCCAAGACATTTTCATAAAATTTAACATCTCTTCTAATAATAATTTCATTACAATGTGTTTGGAGAAATTTGTAACCTTTGACATCTTCAAAATAACCAACAAATATACACTTCTCACTTTTAGGCTGCAGTGCTTTCATTTTCTCATCAGGAATGTGAGCCCGTGCTATACTGCCAAATACACGAGAGTGACTTACTTCACGTTTGATTTTTGTCCATGCTTATTCCGGTGTTATATTTTTAAGAGTCTTTGTGGGAGTGCTATTTACTATGTAATTTAAACAGTGGATGGCTTATGCCCAATAATTTAGACTTAATCCCTTAGATTGGATCATACAATGAACCATTTCTTTTAATGTGCAGTTCTTTCTCTCAGCAACACCATTTTGTTGTGGTGTATATGGAACAATGTGTTGCATTTGGATGCCTTGTGTAGTGCAGTAACTAGTAAATTTTTTTTTCACATATTCACATCCATTATCTATTCTTAACCTTTGAACTTGATGTCCAAATTGTTTTTCTACAAGGGCCTTGTAGGCTAGAAACTTGTCAGAAAATTCGCTCTTAAGTTTTAAGAACTAAAACCAAGTACATTTGGAAAAGTCATCAATGAAAGTTAAGAAATACTTGCACCCAGAAAAAGAAGGAGAAGAAAGTGGACCACACAAGTCATTGTAAACAAGTTGCAAAGGGCCTGAGGCATGCCAAGAGGCACGTTTGTCAAAATTGTCCAGATGATGTTTGTTGAGAACACAACCAACACAAACACCATCTCTGCATGAAACAAGAGGAAGACAAGTCACCATCTTTTCATTACACAGTTGCTACAATGAGCAATAGTTTAGATGACCAAACCGCTCATGCCAAAGTTTGCTCAAGTCATCGCTATGAACAACAAAAACTGATGGAAAAGATGATGACCCAAAGTTATCAAACTTGTACAACTTGGTAATATCATCAACAATTCCAGTTGCAAGAACATGTTGAGTATCTTTGAGATCCTTGATTACAACTTGGTGAGGTGAAAACTCTATGGTTTTACCTTCACCTGAATGAGTGATTTGATATACTAATAGAAGGTTACATGAAAGACTTGGAATACATAATACATCATTGAAATGACCATTATCTACCTGAAATGTTCTAAATCCTACAACATTAAGAGATCTATCATCACCAACAAATATTTTCTTGGTGTTAAATTCATTTAGAGTGGAAAATATGGCTTTCTCCGTATCCATATGATAAGATTCTCCAGAGTTAATAAGCCGCTCATCAGAAGAAGAAGTGGAATTTGCACTAAAGGAGAAACCAGAAGCAGAAAGTGCATGTCCATGCGAAGAAGAAGAAGGAGAATCAACACTGATGGTGTGCTTCTTCATCATTGCTTTTAAAGCCGTCATCTTCTTGAAACATTTGGACTCATCATGACCATCTTTCCAACAAAAGTTGTAATGTCTGTCAATCTTCTTATTTTTAGATTTTTTTCTTTTGTCACCATTAGGATCTAAAGTTGTCTGAGTGGGTTTGGGACCCTTGTTTTGCTTGTTGTTGTGGCAAGGATATTACTTCTTGGGATTCTTTGGTTTATCATTCTGCTAGGCTATTAAGGATTTGTTGGAGGTACCTCCGATGTTGATCACTCCAAGTTGTACAAGCTTATCTTTCTCTCTAATCAAAGCATAACAAAAGGACTCAAGAGTGGGTTTTTGATAAGCTTTCCCTAGAGCCTCTCTCATGGCACAAAAGGTAGATACAAACACAAAATATGCACTTAGAAAGAATAATATAGATGCAACGCTCTTCCTCCAGCTTTATGTTACACTCTTTATATAAAATTCTAAGTGTTTTAAACTTAGATAGATAGACTTCAATGCAAGAAAAATAATTTGGACTTAAAGTCAATATCTGATTTTTTAACTGATGTGCTCGAATAATATTGTGTTTACCAAACACAGATTCAATTTTTTCTCAAGCTTCTTCGAGGTCATCAATTTATTGAAGGTGGGACCTTAAATCAGAAGAGATGGACATTTCAATCAATCCACATGCTTCTTCATTCTTATTAGCCCATACTTTCTTTTCATCAGCTGTGGGTTATTTTTCCTTTCCCAAGGTAATCTGGTACATGCCTTTACTTTTTAGTAAATCCTCCACATGGTATTTCCATTGAAAGTAGTTGGTGTTGGTAAGAAAAAGATCACTGGAAGAAGCCAGATTAAATATGAAGATAATATGGATTTAAATACTGAAACTTATGATCTAAATGGAAAGATCTCAAAAAAATAGGTGGTTTTAAAAAAATGGCATTGAAAATGGACTTTGGATGTGAAAGTTATGTCATTTAAAAAAAAAACATAAACGGTAACCAAAGAGCCACGTGGCAAGTAGAAGTTGGTCCACATGGTGATACCCCTCCAAATAACCTCACTTTTACAAATAAGTTGTTTTATGAAGTGACCCACTTTTATAAAAAGCAGTTGAGATCACTTTTACAGTGAAATTACTTTATAAATAATTTTAAAATAAAATATTAAAGCTACTTATAATGATTCACTTTTATACTTGAAGTGAAAAACATTTTACAAATAGATGCATGGACTTTTTCAAAAAAGGTAACAAAAAATATACTTGAACTCAAGACCTCTTACTTAATAAGAAAACTTTTAACCAAGTGAGCTAGCAAAACATATTGTATTGTTTAGAAGAAGGATTGTTGTTGTTCTTGTTGTTGATGAAGACGACCTTGGAGAGTGTGCTAAAAAAAAACTATTTTCACACAAGAAAAAAAATTTGTTTCTCGATGACAACAAGGGTTAGATCTTGGTTAGCTTACCTGAAAAATGCACATTTTTCCAATCTGTGTCTGATTTGCCAAGATCACACAGGGCACAAGGAAAAAAGGATATGCAGATCTAAAAGAGTAGCAACCTGGAAACAAACAATATAAAACCGAAATAATACTCTGCAAAAATTTAAAAATGGCGTATTCGGGCTTTATACCTCCGGATCTGACTAAAATGGTTGTATCTATGGAAAACATAAACCTTTTCGAGTGAAATGAAAATAATTCATGAATGAAACGAGCGCTCCAAATGCAATGAAACAATCCTCTCAAACCATAAATGTATGAAAATGGAAGAAACCAGAGATGAGGCAACTCGACTTCACGATCTCAATCTCCAACGAGAGCGGGTCTTCAAACATGCTATGATACCATGTTCAACAACATGAGTATTCCAACAGAGGACGAACACCTTTAGTAACCACTCACACAACCAGATCAAAGATCAACACATCGATATTTTGACGTGGTAAAACCCCCACGGGGAAACGTCCACGACCCTAGCCAATGCGACCACTTGGAGCAATTTGTTAATGCAAAAGAAAAGTATTACAAAGAGATTTTACAAGAGAGTTTCTCACAATCGATCATTGAAAAATGACCCTCCATGCTCTTTAAATAGAGATCATGGACCCATCGGGTGTTAAGCCACAGATCAATATAGTTGTTAAGATCGAGGAGAATATGAACCATCAGATCAATCTATGTCGGGAACATATCGTGACCATCTGATTTCCTAACTACAAATGTATACTAATGCATACTAAAGAAACACACTTTTACCTAACGACGCATTAGACCAAGTAGATCTTAACTAACTCCCAAGTGTCTAAATATCCTAACAATATCCACCATAGTTTATAGATCATTACAAGAAGTCAAAACTATATGAATCTCATTGAGAATGCCCAACTAATTAGTTGGTTAGGTTCTAAAGTTGTTTCTTCATATAACAATGAGAGGAAAGTTGCTATCTTAGGATAGATTACTATGGGTTATCAAATTCAATGTTACATGGATGCTTGTGTGAATTGAAGTGTTACAGTTTATTTGGAAAAAGTACAATGATTTATTTTTAAGTATGAGCCTTCTTGCACTTTCACCTAGTATGGTGTGCACATTTAATATGTAATTGTAGGTCATAGTGTAGAGCGACAAAATCATAATGAAGATAGACCACTTGTGCCAGATGTTGGACTTTTGAGGCAAGGCCTCTAGAAGATGAGTGGGGAAACATGTAAATTCTCTCAACTTACCTTAGCGTAGTCTCATTGAAGTGGGCACCACAAAATTGGTAGATAAGTTAGAGAGGGGTGGGAACATGCATGTTCAACGTGTTTTCCACCCTGAATATCCATAACAAGTCATTTATAACTTTGATGCTTGCTATCTTGGAGGGTCCTAAGCCTTATGACCTTGTGGATGATGAATGGCAAATGTCAATGGCTTCCATAATGATTGGTTGAGGCCCTAACAAGGATGATCACGATGAGCCACCTTGTGCTACATGCATTGTTGTCAAATGTTTTATACATTTCATTGTACACCTTATGACACCATACACTATTTCTTTGTACACCTTATGACACCATACACCATTCTTTATTTCTTTGATGTTATTGTTTAATGACTTTATGCAATCAAGTGTTTTGGCTGAAGTCCTTCCAATAACTTAATGTTTTGGCTTAAGTCCATCCAATAACTTATGAATTGTATTAAACTATCTATAATTTATCATTATTTTTTTCACAACAAACAATATTATTATTTTTATTTATTTTAATATTATTTTAATTTATTTGATAAATTATTAATATGAATTTTTATTCGATCTATAAATATGATATGAGATATGGAACCATAGTTATTTTTATTTATTTTAATATTATTTTAATTTATTTGATAAATTATTAATAGGAATTTTTATTCAGTCTAGAAATATGATATTCACTTTGAGAGATGAACAATAGTCATGTGAGCTCTAAACGACTTGCAGCAAAGTAATAAATGCTGCAGCAAAATCTATAAATGCCTTTGCATATAAAGATATTCTAATTCTAAAGGTCTCCGTGCACTTTGCCCCAACGTTTATTATTTAGTGTTTAGATGCTTAAAGCTCGTCCCATGGGGTTCTCGGAAACTCCGCAGACTCGTCCACAATCAACCTAGACAAATTTAACGAAGTAAAACGATTCACATAACTATATTCACCTGTTTACTAACTAGCATACTTTCTACATGGCCAAATGAAAATGTCCAAGTAATTTGGGATATTTTTAAAGCAACTAACCATGGCATGGTTAGTTGTTTTTTCTGTTCTTGGAGGCTTTGCCAAAAATGGGTTTGACGGGCTTCCTAAAGCAACTAACCATGTCATGGTTAGTGTTTTTCTGTCATTCAAGGCTTCCTCAAAAACGGGTTTGAGGGGTTTGTCTAAATGGATTGGTGTTGGTTAAATGTTTTATTTTTTGAATTTTTTTTATTAAAATTTGATTATTCAAATTTATAGATTTAATTATTTTTTATCAAAAAAATAAATGAAAAAAAATTGAAAAAAATAAAAATATAAAACGTTTAAATGAAATGAACCAAAAGATAGAAACGTTTATAGTAAACTTAATAAAAAAAATTCAAATCTTATTCAATTAGTCTTCATCCAAGAAAAACCAAATGAAAAAAATTGCAAAAAAATTAGAAAATAAAACATTTAAATGAAAAAAAAAAAAAGATAGAACGTTTCTAGTAAGCTTAATAAAAAACAAAGATAACAACCAGCTACAGATTTGAAAATAGGTCAAAGTTTAGAAAATATAGAACAAGAGCACGAGTTTGAGATCCATACAAACATATTTAGGACAAAGATCCAAACAAACATATCTAGGACAAAGAGAGACTCGTTGGTGTTATCTGTTTGTTTACTCTGGCCATGCATCTATCTCTGTTTTTGAATTTTTGAACGCTCTTTTTCTTTCTTTTCTTTGATGCTGGCATTGTTGATTGATTAGCTTTGTTTTTGTTTTTGTTAATAGTGAAGCAAAATTCACCCCAGAAACTGCTGCCGACATCAGTTACCACACCCTGATGTTACCAAACCACCGCCTCTAGAAATTCAAAGAAGTAGTTAGGACGCCAAGAAATAAGTCAAAGGAGTAGTTGGGACGCCCAGAAATTTCTGTTCTTTCCCAGAAATTTCTAGTTGCATGCATTCTGGATGATCCCCGATCTTCGAAGGACGCTCAGAATCAAATGTATAAATACATGTAAATCTTTACAATCTGTATTCTGTAAGAAAAAGACGAATTGAATACAAAAATCAGTTCTGTTCTATTTCCTGCTGTTTTTCTCCTCTGTTTTTCTATGCGCGTTTTGTTATTGTGTAGAGATTTGCTGTGAGATTTCTGTCGAGCATTACTGGGCGGTGGCAGAGAAGTTTCAACTCTATACGTCCACTCCAATCTGTACTGTGTAGCTGTGTTTCGACTCTGTTACAGACGGACGTTTGAGGTTCCAAACCCACGCGTGCCATTCGAGATTTGTATTTTGTGAGCGTTGCAGGTCGAATTGTGGAGTGAGCGATCTCGATTCTTCTGAGATATTTCAGAAGTCATAACTGTCATAAATCGCTGGAAATTGCGACTTGTGTGCGGAGCGATCTCTTCACTTCATCGAACAGTTTTTTGTTGAGAAGAGAGAAGGCAGACGGACACGAGATCCAAGGAGGGTGATCAGAAAAATCAGGTCGGCATGCTGAATTTTATCATGGAGGTAGAGTATGCTATTTTTTATTTGATTTGAATCCAAGTCTTGCTCTTTCTTTGAGAAAAATCCATTTGATTTGAGAAAAATGCATTTGATTTGAATAGTCTTGGTCTTTCTTTTAAAAAAAATTCCATTTGATTTGATTCCAAGTCTGGCTCCGTCTAGATACTTTTTGTTTACTAGTAAGAAAAATACCAAGAACGGAACGGAACGGAACAGAACAGGATGAAATAAAAAAAATACCAAGAATCCATTTGATTTGATTCCCAGTCTTGCTCCGTCTAGATACTTTTTATTTACTAGTAAGAAAAATACCAAGAACTGAACGGAACAGAACAGGATGAAATAAAAAAAATACCAAGAATGGAATCGAATAAAATAGCCACGATTAGGGTTTAATGACTTTTATTTCACGGCCCTTGGTTCCGTGTTTACTTTATTTATTTAGTTTTTTAATATAGGGTTTCTGTTTACTTCATTTTCTTTTTTTTTAATTTAGGGCTTAACTGAAATTTAGGGTTTAACATTAAGTGTAGATAACAGCTATGCTCTGTACAATTAATGTACAATTAAATTATAGCGATTTTGATCTTTCCCCACAACATTTTGGATTTATTCTTTAGAAAATGCAAAATTTAACAGAGTAGAGAAAGGCTCTGTAGGGATAGTTTATTTGGTCCTTCCCACAATATTTTGGATTTATTTTTTGGGAGAGGAAAACTCTTTTCAAAAGGTAAAGCTATGTTCCGCACGCAAACAATGTTTTTTGAATTGCAATTAGTGGGTTGCAGGATGGCAGCGAAAAGCTACATACAGATCATTCATTATTCATTAACTTTTAAGGTAAAGCTATGTTTTTTATGCACTCCATTGAACTTTTAATTGCATTTGGTAGGTTACTTTCCGGTATATGTTTTTTTCTTTCTCTAAAATAAAATTATTGCAGTGAAGTAAAAGTGCTCTCCAACTCTCGTCGCGATTAAGTAGAATGCATATAAGTTGTCAAACGAAAGGTACTGGAATTCCGTTGCTCTTTCTGTCATCTTGGAAATGTTTGTTCATCTTGGAAAAGTTTGTTCAGTTATATACTTGTTGATTATTGTATACAAACGGATGCACATTCATTTTTTTATGTTAGATTGTTTTTTGCTGAAGGTTAAAAGCATACTAGTTTCAGTCTCAATCCTTTTTCACCATTTCGTCATATTTGGCTAAAAACCACAGGAACATTGCCGGTCGTGGCTCTTGTTTATTAAAGCTATCCCTCTCTTTAGTTAATAATAAATGCAAAACCAAATTAAGATGAAACTATGCTCATGCAATCCCCACCCAGTCAGTGTATGGTTAATAAGTAGTGTTCAAATAGTATATTGGCAACAATTAATTCAGGTTCGACTGTCTCTGCAACTTTACTTTGAAAATCCCGAATCTAACTTATTTAGATTGAGATTGAGCGATTCTGGCAGAAGGAGAGTTCCTGTAAATAAAAAATTAAATTCCAACCATACACAGTGACGCTATTTTGTTCACTGGTGAGTTTCTGTGACGATATGATAAATATGCCATTGGACATATGTGCCTTGAAATAGATTAAAACAGCAAAGAAGCCTTGAATGTAAAGCAATTATAACAGCTATTCCATTGATATTATTCGAAATGAAGTTTAACAAAATGAAACCAAAGAGTTCAGACACACAACACAGCTGCTGGCTGATTGAAGTTTTGTCTTTAGAGAAATGATTGAATTTCAGGCTCCCCAACTTCAAAACAAGAAAAAAAACCTTTATTCTTTAGACCCCTCAAAACCACACAACACTACTGCTGGAGGATTGAAGTTATTTTTTTTTTAGAGAAATGAYTGCATTTCAGGCTAACAAACCTCAAAACATGAAAAAAAYATTTTATTCATTATGAAAACAGCCATGCAACTTGAATTCTCATTATGAATTCTCATTATTCTTAAGATAGATCACCATATTACTAGGATAGATCTATCTTAACTCTAKATCATAAAATGACAACAGCTTTTAATCATTTTATTACAAATAGAAAAGGAGGTACAAAGGGTATAAAAAAAAACCTGTTATAGTAAATCACATTGAATAAGATGTGATAGCATTGATGACAACTTCAGGCTATAAAGATATTCTATTCCATATTCATGATCTCGGAACAGTTCTGTGAAGACAAACATGTCTATCATCTGAGCCATGGTACTCCTTTCATATGGGCACTTCTACTGGAGTGTGCTGGTGCCTTTGTTCACTGAAAATATTTTATGTCCATTTCTCTGCAACACCCATTAGCTTGAACCTGAACCCGAGACCGACGCCGAAGAAGAAGCCGCCATCATGGAGAACTGGGAAGAGCCATGAGAACTGGAGAAGGAATGTGAGGTGAAAAAAGACTTGATGGAATGGGCAAGGGAAGAGGCAATGGCTGCCTTTACTTG
>JASDQU010322323.1:0-12656 GCA_032191745.1 Picea mariana | reverse complement strand
GAAATATAAATCTTTGCTATTGAAACTTATTACAGTGATATGATGTTCAACAATGGCTTACCAGACTCATCACTGTTCTGCTACATTTCATTGCTATGTATGCCTCATTGCCTTTCTGCACACATGACTTGCGTTGTCTATTCTTCTGATTTTTATGCTCTGTGGGCCATCTCCATTCACTGCATAGTTCCTCTTCTGTGCAATTCAGCTGATGTACTCTTCTCCTTCTTCACCCATGAATCACCTTCACCAACAACAACCACAACAAAACTCCAACAACAACAGCAACAACCACAGCAACAACAACTCCATCTCTTCTCTGTACCGTGTATTTATAGCTTCTGTGCACCTTGTGCATGCAATGTTCGCAATGCCTCTGCATGCTGACTCCACGCCAATATCCTCCACCTCTCGAGTGCTCTGCCTGATCATCATGGTAACTCTTCAACTTCTCTGGTGGTTTTCCCACATGTTCAACGTCATTGTGTGTTGTACTGAGATTCTTCAGCCTCTCTAGTAGTTTGAGACTCTTCGTCTTCTTTGTGATAGTCGAGCTCACCTTCTCTATTTCAGTTACAGACTTCAACGCTCATCCATCTGTCAATCCCTTCTGAGAATATTCTTCCTTCACTGGACGAAGCTTGGAGACTCTTCATCTCCTCTGGTGATCACACAGAGGTCTCTTCGAATTCTCTAGCAGTCATCATTAATGGTTTCTGGCAGTTTCACTGCATCTTACATCAGTAGCTCTCTGATCTTGTTCAAATTCATCTGCACCATTGGATATGCAGCGAGCAAATTTTGACAGCCAGAATCTGTGCTCCCAGATCTACGGTCGGGATTGGATTCCAAAGCCCCCCTACCATTCTATCTTTAAGCGGAGGGGGGGGTCCGGAATTGGGCGCGCATCTCTCGAGTGGCCAGGATTAAATCACCTAGATCAATGACGCTCAAGCGATTCCGGACCCCCCTTTCCTTTCTGCCTTTAATTAAAGGGGGGGTCCGGAATGGTGGGGTATCGAGGAAGGGCCACATTCCTGTCGTGTCACCTTTTGTATCGTTCTCCTCCCCACCTGTCATCTATTCTCCACCTGACCGTCCGCCAAGGCTCGTTCCCTTATATGGCTATGGTCATAACCAAGCACTTATGCTTAAAGTGCTTTTCATGAATTCGCGTTTCGTGAATCTCGAGATGAGGCATCTCGAATCTCCAAGTCGCGACCTCTGAAACCCCGAAACAGAGCTTATCTGGACTGACTCCTTCCCTTCTTGTGACTAAGGGATGTGGCCACAACCTTATGCATAAGGCTCTTTCGCAATTTTTCATTTTGTGAGTCTGGAGATGAGGCATCTCGACTCTCCAATTCGTGATCTCCGATACCCCGAAATGGTGTGGGACCAACAGTCCTGATCAACACTTGATCTGACAGTTAAGATCATTTCACGATTTCGAAATTCCTGTGGTGAATGTTCTTGTCACTTCCAAATCCCGATCCACGAAACTCCGTAAAGAAGTCGTATCAATCATCCAGATCACATCTTGATCTGACAGTTGCAATTACGTCGTGATTTCGCATATCGCGATATCGAAATTCTTGATGCATTGTTTCTTTGACATCTCCAACACGCGATCCTTGAAACTTCGACATGGTGTAAGTCTACTAACGTCACATGTGTTAAATAACTGCCATGTGTCACCCTGATTCGTGACTTACATGTGCTTGGAATGGTGAATCAGTCTGACACTTGTCATTACCTGGTTGTGCCACGTGTTCCTAGCTGACGTGGTTTGTTGACATGAGTCGGATCGACGATCCAGATGTGATCTTGATTTGACGACTCAGATTACGTCGTGATTTTTCATATCATGATTATGCCCGCTTCTCCTTGTTATAATTTAAAAGGTGTGCAGGTTCTCCTTGATCCAGCGATGGTCAGGACCTGTGCTTGGATCTAACGTCTGAGATCTGTCCTCCTGTTCAGCGCTCGAAATGATTCTCGGGCCTTCGATCATTTTATCAATGTTGCATTTCCTTCGATCATTCAATGTTACTAGACTTATCTTCTATATGACTATTGATCAAAGCTGTTGTACTCAAGCCATCATCAGTCTTGTACTTGCCATCAATGACAAGCATATGTTGCCTGTTAAACATTTTCCAACAACATTTTCAAAACTGTTCGAATTCTAGCATGATGAGTGCAATATATCAAATTGGGCATTGATCTAGGTGCCAACTATAATTTCCAAAAATTTAATTTATATATTAGCAAAACAATGAATTCTATTTTAAATGAAAATTAAGAGGAAAAACACGTACTTTGTCATAATTTAACCTATCCATGGGATAGTTCTTAATAATAATCAATGAACTACCATGTAAAGATGGCTCTACATCAATGATACAAATATCATCTTAGTTCAACCATCCTTTACTTGAATCTAATGTAGGGTTCAATTCTTGAGATGTAAAATTACATAAGAATCGACATATAATTACTAAGAACAAAAAAATTGGTACACTGATTTAATTAACAAAACTTACCAAAACAAACTTTGAAGACATTGAATGCAATTTTTCAACTGAATTGATTGTATCCCCCTCTTGAATATAATGTTCCTATGCAACCACATGTTTATCTCTTTTTGAACACGTGCACCATGGAAACAAATTATTCCCCATCAGTGAAACTTTTCCATGACATACCAACTTGCAAGTTGCAACAAGATCATGGCACTCAAACAATTTTACATTCATTGCTCTACCATTTCTTATTGTAATGCCATTATGACAAAGCATTTTATTTGTTTCATTAGGTTGTTCTCATTTTCTAGATCAGTAGCATGTGCCAAAACCTGTGTGTATTCCTATTTTTCATTCCATTTTCCAATGCTTATACAATACATTAAACCATTATCCTATATAAGTTCAAGTGATATCTCACATACTTGTCCACCTCTATCATAATGGAGATGAGAATCAATACCAATCTTAAAAGTCACATCTTCAACCATTTCACTGGATCTCTTCTCACATGATTAAACCATATAGGAAGCATATGCCTCTACCTTTTGCACCATAAATCCCAAGGTAAAACCATAAAAACAAAGGTAAATTCATTGCCCCATATTTTCATTTCCTCAAAAATTAATGTTGCATTGACTCAAATAAACCATGATTATCAATGTTCTTTAGACATTGTAATTCCTTATGAGTTATACTTGATTCAATAAAAATTGAATCCATGTTCATAGGAGTGAAGTTCTTATGAATCTAATCCACAACAAGTAAACAAATATTTTGAAGAACTCCATCTAAATACTCCATTAGATCTTCAAACTTTAGAACTTGCAACAAATTGGCTACTTAGGTAGTTTCCAATTGCACCAATAATGTCACATTCTTCCACATTGTCAATTGGTTTACTAGAGTACCAACTACCAAGATACCTCCATTTATGTTTTCCTTCTTTAACTCTTTGGTTAAACCATCCAGACCTCTTCTTGATATCTAATATACTTTTTCTTGAACGATGAGCCACTTCCCTTCTACCATGTTCAATTTCCTCTTGTACATTAAAAGACCATGAATAACCATATAACTGTATAGGAGCTACTAATTCTGAAGAAACATCAATATTTTGTTGGCCATGTTGATCAACAGGAATCGATGGATGC
The DNA here is from genome assembly GCA_032191745.1 of Picea mariana. NCBI lineage: Eukaryota > Viridiplantae > Streptophyta > Pinopsida > Pinales > Pinaceae > Picea > Picea mariana. The sequence goes on along the minus strand of JASDQU010322323.1, from coordinate 8,977 downwards.
AAAGAATCTATTGTTTACCCTTTGATTTGGGTGAAATATTTTTTTTTCCCTCCAACTAGGGTGAACCGAAGGACTATGTTATGTGGTCCAAAATTTAGAACATCAAAATCATCCTTTTCCCTAGGTCGACCTCTTCGATTAGGAACATATTTTGTATTTGGTATTTTTGAATTATCCATTCTAAAAAAAATCCCTATAACCTGCACAATACTAAAAAAGTTCTAAATATGATGTTCTCTCATTGTAAGAAAAAACAACAATAATAATTAAATTCTTATTATACTGAATTCAATGCCAAAATTATTTATATAGAAGAAAAATCGTAATGTGTCAACACTAACTGTAATATTGTAATGTAGTATAAAGAACATAAAGTATCTTTGATATTAAGATTCAAATGTAAAAATAAAATAATGAACTTGGTTCTCCAAGCAACGTTAAAACCACAATGGAAATAGTAAAATATGGATCAAATGAGTTACCCTAACCAATGAGAAGAGGGAAAATATGTGCTACTGTGTGTAAAACTAACTTGGAATGTAAACAAGCCCATTTGTATCACAGAGTAATGTCAACATTCAACGAGTGTAACCATAGGTTAATGCAACAATAAAACTTTGTTCAAACTGTGTGACAATAATATTAGAGAATGTACCAATAGATTTTATATAAGGTACTATATCTATTATAATAGGTGGGAATAGAAATATTGTAGAGAATAACATGGGAACAACATAATAGATGAAACCACAACACCAAAATAATACCTTTATTAATAGGAAAAAATGTTCACTTTCCTCTTCGAGGGGGAAACCTCCAGTAAAGAAACATTCTATTACAATAATTCTCAAGACAAAACTTCTCATGCCCTCGACTTCTATTTATACTAAATCTACTACCAAACGAAGAATCTAGAGGAAGATATTCTAGAAGCAGAAGATTCTATTAGGTCTTCTTACATTTGACTTATTATTCCTTATTACTAGGCCTTATTAATATTGGATTTTATTACATGGAAAATATATTATTCTACCTATGTGAGGGGTTAGGGAGGTTATATCCCTAACATTCCCCGCACCCCCTTCAAAAATAGTCTTTTCCTCAAGGTTTGAGATGAGAAAATTGTTTCATAATGGTAGTTGGCTCCCAGGTGGCATCTTTTGGATTGTATCTTTCCACTTTACTAAGACTTCCTTGATGGTGCGCTGACATAGACGATGATCACACTGGTCCAAGACTACTTGTGGCTACAAACAGATGGAGCCTTTTTTCATCCAACTCGAGAAGACTGGTTTCAGTTTGGCACTTAATTCGAATCACCTTTTTTAAGAAGGAAACATGAAAAACATGATGGAGCTTAGAATGACTGGGAAAATATAACTGATAGGCTACCTATCCCATGTCCTTGAGAAATGTATAAGGACCATAAAATTTGGGCACTAGTTTCTGACAATGGTTAGCCTTGAGTGAAGTCTTGTTATAAGGTTGTAGTTGAAGAAACACATGGTCTGCTTGTTGCTTCATGAGCGACCTTGATCTTCTTGTTGCTTCATGCGATTATGAGCCATGACCAAATTTGCTTTGAGGGTATGGAAAATAGCCTCTTGAACTATAAAATTTTGGTCAATCGCTTGGACCTTCGAGATGTCAAGCATGTATGATATAACTAAAGGTGGCTTTTGTCCATATATTGATTCAAAAGGAGTCATGTGAGTAGTTGTATGGTAAGAAGTCTTGTACCACCATTCAACTAGGCATAACCATTGATCCCATTGATTTTTCCTTTCAGATGCAAAACACCTCAAATATGTTTCCAAACACTTGTTGACAACTTCAGTTTGACCATTAGTCTGAGGATGATATGAAGTGCTGAGATGCAATTGGGTACCTTGTAGCCTGAAAAATTCTTGCCAAAAATTGATTGTGAAAGTGGGATCTATGTCAGAAACAATATAATTAGACATGCCATGAAGCTTGAAGATATGATCCATGAAACATTGAGACACTGTGGAAGCGGTAAATGGGTGTTGAAGAGAACATAGATGAGAATACTTGGAAATATGATCAACTACCACCTGTAACATCCATATTTCACTGACCACATTTTCATAGCATTGATTATTCTTTGAGTACACTTGCGTGAAAGTGGTTTGAATAAACATGGTACTTTATGATTATCTGATTTGGTTTATGAGTTAAAATTTATGCTATATTTGAGTATTGAATTTGTTAAGTTATTAATATTCATGTATAGCATTGACATGTATTATGATGAGGTTTCCTGAGTTCGCAGGAAACATGACATGAAGAGGATGTTGATGGCATCAACATAATTCCTAGGACTCTAGATTGAGTCAGGGATTGGACTATTGACTTTGATTATGAGCACTTGATTTCATTACGCATGTGTTATGATGATGATTTTAGTTATGGATTTCATGTATATGAGTTATTAATATTATTTTTTCATTAGATGCAGGAATGGTGATGCTTTCTATTCTGACTCACATATGGAGTAAATGGGTCATACACAGATATCAGATAAAATAGGGAGAGGTGTGGCAACATCCATGTTACAGCCTACTAGCACTCCCATCGGGACCTGGACTAAAGGTTAACGTCTACCTTTCTTTTGAGAGTTTCACGATGTCGTGAGGGAAGACTGAGACAATATATCATGAGGATTTCAAAGGGAAAGGAAATAAGGCAGATTCCTTATTCCTCATTATTCCCTTGTTATAACTCAAAATGACACTTCTATGCATCATTGATGTTGGATTTCTCATTTATACATTTGCCAACCCATTTTGATGGAGTTCTTCTAAAAAAAAAACATTTTGTATGGGATACGTGTCATGTTGCATATGTAGAGTGCATATATACGCTAACTTCATACCTAAAATCATGTGTACATATGCTAGCTGCACTACTAAAAGCACATGTGTACTCTAAAAAGTTGCAAAAAAATATAAAATCTGCACTTTCCGACGGAGTTTACAGGCTATCTGAGGTTTTGAAACCATTTTACCTCATGTAGCCCTTCTGAAAACGAATTAACCACCATTTTATCATACAAAAATGGCTCGAGGGGGGTCATTTGGATATATAAAACAAGAGTCAAGAGAACTCTATCAAATTGTATTGCTTATATTCCAAGCCTTCTTGCATTATGTTCTGAGTTTCATCCTTAACATTCCCTTCCATCCATCCTCCTTATACCATCCATACTTTCCCCATTATATTTTCATGTTGGTGGTGAGGATAGTATTAGGAATATTTCACTTAGAAACAAAGTAGAGGAACCCATGCGAGTATCGTGGAGCGATGCTAACAAAATTCAGGTAGTAACTTCCAATTTTGTTATTAATGAAAGAGAAAAGTTCTTGTCTAAGATATTTATGTATATGTGTTTGTGTTTACGAATGTTATCATGAATAACTGACCCTTTAGATAATATTAATAATTAAGAATATGCTTTCATAGTTTGTTCTGTAACATTGTTTTAGGCCAGCTTTGGGAAGAGGCCTACAATCTTGAAACATAAAACAATCAGAAGGGATCAACAACAACTGTAATGACTTAAGGTACACATTTTTATCTTCTTTATCTTCCCTTAATTATCGTAAGGTTTTTCTTGGTTTGGGTAGAATATAATTTTTTTTTCTTTTAAGTTTTCAAGGCTCTGCCTAGTCACTAGACCCAGATTAGGGGGATTTTACCCATAGAAGAATTGGTGACTCCACTATGGAGTCTCTCTAGGGTATTTTTAGGATATATTTGTTTGGATTGAATTCTTGTTTATTGAAGTGTTATAAGTGTTTTTGGTCTCTGGTCAACTTACATGTGCTTATCAGTTTTCCTAAGTTGAGTGCTATGTCTGAATCTTTCTCTTTTTTGAAAATTTTCAACAACGTATGCGCCATGTTCTATACCCAACCCACGTACATACATGTATTGTATTATACATAGTCCATGTACATACGCAGGCTGACTGTGCACGACACGTGTTCCTATCACTTTGAAGAGTTTTTTCAAAATCTTTTATTTTCTTTCAGGAAACCTTTGGTTCCTCAGGTCTTCCTGAGTTCCAAAGGCCTCTGTTGGCTATTATTTGGCTAGTTTCAAGGCTCAGATTGTTTCTGAAATAAAATAAAATAAAAACCCTCTTGTATATCTTTTTTTTGGCTTATTTTTAGCTTGAATTTTAAGAAAAAATTGTTTCATTTAAAGAAAAATACCCCCTCATGGCCGAAGGGGGCATGAATCATGTATTTTGTAGTTTTTTTTAGCATCTTTTGTTAGTTTTACTTTGATTGAATGAAATAAAAAAAAAAATCTAGTTTTTACGCTAGTTAGCTCATTTGAAGGATTAGTGTAATGTTTTCTTTTCCAGTATTCTTATAAGTTTCATTTTTGCACGAGTCTAAAAAAAAATCAGTTTCACTACCATACCCCTGAGTAATCAAGCCACTAAAATCAACGCTTAATGTTAAAATCAATTAGACTTTTTTGCTTATAGGGTACACCAACTAGACTAAGGTTGAGGGCCTTCGATTAGGTGTGGAGAGGAAACTCTCCAAGGCCACTTAACAAAATTAAGAGTCTGACTTAGGGAGTGTTAAATTCCAGTGTCGTAAAATTTAGTCGGGACCCCCCTCTAACACAGGGGATAAACAGGAGTTCGTGCGAGGAAAGGCATAGGAGATAGACCCTCCAAAGTTAGACCAAACGTAGTGGGGATCGTATTTGAGGGCCATTCTTGGGATTTTGATGAATACATTTGAATACGGAGGTTCATGGAACTTGAATCCGTTTGAGATCCTTAGTTGTCTTCCAGACAATTTTATTTCGGTACCCTTGAAAGGCTTCAGACATAGTTATCCTTCTCATATGATCTTCCTGACTATCGAATGTACCCGCCTAGTGATTGACTACGAGCTGGAAACTTAGTTGTCTTTTTATAGGTATTTACACAGATGAATGTGGGGGAATACTGCAGTACCTAGGACAGACTTCAAACCACACTTCGCAAAGTATACCCGAAGGGTGTTTCCATGTTCGATTTACACTTGCACCGATAAGTTTCTCTAGTGTTGGTTGGCATAACTATTCTTCCTACCTTTTTCTTGATTTATATTTAGGGAATTTTTAGTGGTGTGCTCTGTGTTCCCTAGTTTTCAATAGTGATTTAGTCGGTCATTTTTTTGGGTCCTTTACCTAAGGTGGTAGAATTCCCACTACGTTGGTCATGAGGACTTTTGGCTCTTTCTCTTAGAAGTGCGAAGCCGCCTCCTTATAGGCATATTTTTTTGTACCACTGATTTATCAGAGTCGTTGTGTGAGACTTTTACGATCTTAAATGATCCTGCAAGGGAATAAATTATGCATAATATCTTCATGGCTAAATTTACTAACGATACCAACCAAGAAACCCCTTCTCAAGGGGATTCTTGTGCTTTTCCTTTCTTTGGAAATGTTGGTGTCCCTTTCATGGCCACATTGTGCATTATTGGGTTGAATGTGGGACTACTAGTTTGGTTGGATACCATTCCAAATGTCCCTAATTCTCTTGACACTTCTCATTTAAGCACCTTATTTCATGGGAATCATGTTTATTTTCTTTCATCAACAAAGTCTTCTCCTCCTCTTTCTTCCTTCTTTGGTGAAAGTATAGCTACCAGTAACTGTAAGTCTCAACGAAATAGAAAGAGAAAGAATAGGAAGATAAAATCACCAACCTCTATGAGTCATGTTGGAGAGAGGTTAGCAACCTATGCAAGTCATGTTTGTTAAATTATGAGCTTGATTTCTTATGCGGATTAATTCATTTATTTTCTTCAATACTTTGATTCTAGCTTAATACACTTCAACAATTTCAAATCATAATCGAATAGCAATAATTATGTAGATAAGTAAACATGCATATCAACAACACATATACCCTAGGGAAACCCTGTACAGGGAGAAAAACCCCAACAAACAATACTCCTTTATTTCATTAATAATGTAATATCTCTTACAAATATCCACCATGAATGTACTTCTCTTAAAGAGCTTGCCAAGAAGACTCTGACCTCACAAAGACTTACAAGACCTTGCTGAAATACACCTTTGATATGCTGCCTCTTTATCAATGATGTGTTCCTCTATTACTTCACCCTCAACCTGCATATGAAAACTCTGTTTGAAAATTGTGTTGCAATACTGTATTGCAAAACTGTTTTGAGGAGAGGGTTCGACCTCTTCTTATATAGGCTAAAGAGGGGAAGATGAGAAGCTCGAAATAGTAACCTAACTGCATGCATTAGTCATAACTCAGCTTCATACTTTAGTTCGAACTTAGAAATCGACTTGATATTGGTTACAACTCAACATTACACTTTAGTTTGAACTTTAGAACTAGACTTGAGATTGGTTACAACTTAGCATTACACTTTAGTTTGAAGTTTAGAACTAGACTTGAGACTGACATGATTTAGTTCGAACTTAGAACTAGACTTAAGAATTTAGTTGCAACTCAACATTACACTTTAGTTCTAATATAGAACTAGACTCAAGACTTTAGTTGCAACTCAACATTACACTTTAGTTCTAGACTCAAGAATTTAGTTGCAACTCAACATTACACTTTAGTTCTAAAATAGAACTAGACTCGAGACTTTAGTTGCAACTCAACATTACTAAAATAGAACTAGACTCAAGACTTTAGTTAAAACTCAACATTACACTTTTGTTCTAACATAGAACTAGACTCAAGACTTTAGTTACAATTCTTGACAAGGCAATTCAAAATTCTCTTCATGGTGGATAATGTTTACACATGCCAATGCACTAGATCAATCCAATTACATCATTTGCAATATTAGGAATATTGTTTGTTTCTAGCTCATGGGAATTTTATATTGAACCTAACGTTTTCTAGATACCTTGACTTTTTCCCATGGCTCACAAGGTTTGACTAGGCTCACAGAGGTTGTATGTTCCGCCTAACTTTTGCACTAGTTTGTCTATGCTCATAGAGGTTGTACGTTCCCCCTGACCTTTTCACTAGACTGTCTATGCTCACAGAGGTTGTACATTCCCCATGAATTTTGCATTAGACTCACATAGCATCTCATTTGTCTTGACTTTTTTTTTGATTCACAGAGGTTGTCCATTCCCCCTAGCTTTTGTCAATACCTCACAAGATTGGTTGATTCTCCAAATATCCTTGGCTAGCCTTAGGGTGGCCCATATGGCCTCTCATTGGAGAATGACTATCAATGCTTCTAAACTTAAAACTCCCTCTCAGCGAGGGAGTCATTCTCAGCCACACCAAGCTTGCCTCTCAGCTGCACAAACTGTCTTGAGGTCAGAGGCTTGGTTAGGATATCAACTACCTTCTTGCTCATGGCTATGTACTGTAACTTTACAGTTTTTCTCTGGACCAAGTCTCAGATGTAGTGGTACCTCATGTCAATATGTTTTGACCTGTCGTGAAATACCGGGTTCTCTGTAAATTTTATGCAACTTTGATTATCACAGTGAACCACTGTCATCTTGAGCTTGTCACCAAACAACCCAGAAACCAATTTTTTGAGCCATACTACTTCCTTGCTAGAATCATTTGTTGCAATGTACTCAGCCTCTACTTTACTCTGTGCAATGGATCCCTACTTTCATCTTGACCAAGAGATCATAGCAGATCCTAAACTGAAGCAGTATCCGTAAGTACTCTTCCTATCCACTGGGCTTCCTGCCTAGTCAACATCTGCATAACCATGCAAACATAAACCACCACTGGATGTATATCTCAGACCATAAGTAATGTTCCCTCTGAGATATCTCAAGATGTGTTTTTCTTCCACCGAGTGTCTGTGTCTTGGTTCAGTCATGAACTGACTCATTGCAATAATTGCACAACATATATCTGGCCTAGTGTGCATCATGTACATCAATGATCCAATCAACTACCTATACATGGTGGGATACACCAAATCCGAACATGTATCAGAATCATGCATCTTCTTCAGGTTGGTAACCATCGGAGTAGACATGGAATTTCAATCCATCATACCAAACCTCTTTAGTACATCCACTGTGTATTTTCCTTGTGCCAGAAATGTCTTGCCCTATCTTTGCCCCACCCAATCCTAGGAATTAATGCATCAAGCCTAAGTCTTTCATCTCGAATTCTGAGGTTATCTCCCTCTTACACCAGGCTATTAGCCCTTCATTTTTTGTTAGAAAGAGATCATCAACATACAGGATTAGTATAACAGGTTGGTTACCTCTTACCTTGAAGTATAGATTTGCATCAACATCACTTTTATGAAATCCCAAGCTTCTAAGAAAGCTATCAATCCTATCATACCAAACTCGGGGAGCCTGCTTAAGACCATACAAGGCCTTCCTTAGCTTGCATACATGAGTGCCTTTGTTATGCAGTATAAAATCATCTAGTTGCTCCACAAAGACCTCCTGTTCAATCTTTCCATTCAAGAATGTTGTTTTTACATCCATCTGATGTACTTTCCAACCAAGTATGGAAGCTAAAGAAATAATAGCTTGAATGGAGGTATACCTGGCTACAGGGGAAAAAGTCTCTTCGTATTCGATTCCTTCTTTCTGAGTGAAGCCTCTGGCTACAAATCTTGCTTTTAAAATTTTCCACACTTCCATTAGATACAAGTTTGATCTTATAGATCCATTTGGAAGAAACCACTAATTTGTCTTTTGGCCTTGGCATAATGTCCAAAAAATTGTTCTTTATAATAGACCTGTATTCCTCAAGCATGACATCCTTCCATACTTGTAATTTATATGCTTCTTCAAATGAAGAAGGTTCATCATCACTAGTGCTTCCCTTTTGGCTGGAGGTTCTTCAAGAGTTATTTATAACACTTTAGCGGGTTCTAGGGGCTCATTACTTGGCCCTTCACGAGGTTCCCCCCTCTGATCATATGACTCTTCATTTTCAGAAGAGGGTGAAGTTGGC
>JASDQU010322322.1:0-13048 GCA_032191745.1 Picea mariana | reverse complement strand
ATGGCAAATGCACGCCCTGCCAAGAAAAAGCCATGCATGGTGTCGGTAATTTACATGTTACAAGTTACATGACTGTGGATATGTTGTAACCTTAAATATTGTATACTAGGGTGATATCTCAAGTTTTTTCCCTTTCCTTAATATCAACAATATTGGATTTTGACCGAGTGCAAAAGGTTGGAGGATGCATGACAACCATTTAACAAAAATATTTACAAATGTTGGAATGATGTTCCCCAACCGTTTGATGAAATGGAAACCATAAAATTGTTTCCCTTTCCTTTAATTCCTTTCACATGGGGTCATAACTCCTCTTCCTCTGTATTATGTTTTTAGGCTTATAGAAATGCATTTGCATGTGTGAAATTGTTATAATATATTTGTATATTGTACTTTTATTGCTTCATTGGATTTTGTTGCAACAATTAATTACAATTTCATATATCATTACTCCAAAGGAAAATGATAGGATTCTTCAAAGGTTATTTGCGACATTGGAAGCAAAGGGTGATAGGAAATGTTATTTTTCTTGCATTTAATGCAGGGGCTTCAATAGAAGAAGAATTTTAATAACAACATATGAAAGGAATTGTAGACAGTTTGGACATATTGAAGGGGGGTATGAATATTATCCCTTGCTAATTTAGTACTCATTATATGTTTTTATATTGATTGTATTCGTAGAAATTTCTATCCTTTCAATATTTTCTACATACACTAATACTATTTGATTTTTTATAATTATAAAGAAAGGGAATTCTAAGTGCGATCTTGGGAATGTGCCAAGTAGTAGTAGAAATCTTGTTGTACACACAGAGGAAGATGGAGCGAATATTGGAGATCAAGTTAGTCATATGGAATAAGATGACACTGATAATAATACAGTTGAGAATGATGGTATAAATAGATTGATCCATGACACCTTTGCTACAATGGATGAAAATTTTGATGATATTAATGATGTACCTCTGATTGAGAAATTGCAACAACCCATTTACAAAATATCGAAAAAAAAAAAAATTTCTCTCTACTATATTGTTGTTGGTGAACTTTAAGGTATTTAATGGTTTGTGAAACACTTGTCTCACCCAAATTCCTAAGGTATGTAATATAATTCGTCACATATACATAAAAGGTGTAGTTTTTTTTGTTTATCTATTCTTAGTGTTATTAATTAATGTTTAAATTAAGGATGCAATATTTAATATTAACATTCTTTACATTAACTAGTTATATTTTTCATTGTAGATTGGTAGGTGAATTTATCTTACCATCACCAAATACTTTACCTCATACATACCAAGAATTATCTGCCATTATGGATGATATTGGAATGGATTATCAAGCAATTGATGCATGTCCTAATGATCATATTATATATTATGGACAATATGCATCATAAACAAAATGTCTACAATGTCAAATCAGTAGATATCGAACCGATCAAGTAACACAAGATGTGTCTCGCAAGGTTCTTTGTCATATTCCCATAATTCCATGTTTGCATTGATTTTTTAGGTTCCAAATCATAGCACAGATTATGGATTACCATACACGGAATAAAAGTGAATATGGTGTTCTTCGACCTACAGATGGTTCTGCATTTAGGAACATCAAAGAAATATGGCCAATTTTTAAAGAAAAACCTTGTAATATAATTATTTGATTGCAAATTGATGGTGTCAATCCATTTGGAGAGGTCGGGTCTACTTACTCAGTGTGGTCTATTTTTGTTATAAAAAATAACCTTCGTCCTTGGATGTCAATAAAGAGGGAGCACACAATATTGGTAATGATTGTTCCAGGTATTTGAAAACAAATACTATGGGTATTTGAATGATATACTTGAATGTGACTTTAAATTATCTAGGTGGATATCGGTGGACACCCACCTATTCCACTGGCTTAAAGAATAGTTTTCATTTTGGCAGTTTTTTCTTAGTTTTTCAGGTCCTAAACTTCAGGGGCCATTTGAGGCCCTAAACAACGTTTTTTGGGTGTGGCATAGTCACATTATAGGATTTTTCCAGGGTGTGATGAAAACATGTGTAGTCCTCGGATAGTTCTTTCCAACAAGTTATCATGCACCTAAAATAAAGATCATATGCAAAAGTTACGACCTCGGGAAGTTGATGTACCGACTTACCCCATCGAGGCCCACGTGACTTTTGGCGCTTCATCTCCTAGAGTTAGGTTTTTGGATGTTTAGGTTTTTCTCATTTATGTTTTATATTAAAAATTCCTTTGGAGCCTCATTTTAACTATCTTCTTGCAAATGAGCGTAGCTGTCAGAGATAAGTTGCCACCATTCGAGCAAGTTTTTTTCAGTCTGCAATTTTACAGTTTCACCATATTCTCTTTATTAATAGAAGTCAATTTTTATTGTATCTCTGTGTATTTATTTGCTATACATATGTATTCCATTTTGTTCCATTTATAAATTTGGATTATTAAATCCTTTAAATTAGTCAAGTTCATGGTCAAATGGTACAGATTACAGATCAATGAACATGATCCTGAAAGAAATGTTATTGAGCATGATAATGTATTTACCATGGTTAATACAAGGATGCTTGAGATGGGTATTGAGATTTATGTTCTTCCAAGCCAATGCGAGAAGATATTTTACTCATATGTTCCAAGTAAAGCGGGATGGTCATATGTTCTTATATATAATTCAAGAGGAAGGTCTATAAAGTATAATGTAGCGTAAGAAGATGATGCAAAGGAGAAGGTAGATGTGTTCAATGAAGAAGATGAAGAAGTTGAGGTAGATGTAGATGAAAATGTTCTTGATGATCATATTAACGATGAGATTATCCAAAATGACATTGATGATGATGTTCTTATGCCCAATCCTTTCAACGTCGATTACAAACATGATTCTGAACCGAATGATATAGATTTGGAGTTGGACGAAGAAGAAGATCAATGATATTGAATTGTTGAAATGTAGGTGGCGGTATGTGATTATATATTTTCTATGATTTGTTCTCTTTAATTTTTTTTATTAAATGGGTTAATTGTTTGTTCTTAAGTTTTTATGTCATATTATTATATGTATCAATGGTTGGTTATAAGTCATTGACCTTGATTTCTCTCATATCCCACCAACCTATAACCCCCTCACCCATTTTGCGCATGTGCTGATTGATTTTAACTATCAATGCATATTGATAATATACCACTACTTTTTAACCTTCCACCTAATAAACTTGGTAACTTTCTAGTTGTCCACCTTCATTCCCCATAGGAACCATGTGCATGCTCCAAAACCACTACCCAGGAACTAAATGGAATCTTTGAGTTGCAAGTATCATATGGAAGCCATTACAAGGTTTAGCACATTCATATTTTTTGGTGGACATGGTTTAGGGTCAGGGGTTAGGAGTTAGGGATTAAGGGGTTCATGGATTTAGGGGTTAGGGGATTTAGTGGCTAGGGGAGTAGGGGGATTTAGGGTTTAAGGGGGTTATATATAACTATATAACACATATTATTTATGAATTTAAATATAAATTATATTACAAACAAATAACAATTAAAAAATAAATAAAATACAAAATAAAAATAAAAAATAAAAAAACTCAAAGATAAAAAAAACACATTATGGCGCCAAACCCCTGACCAAATAACCCACTCAAAACTCATTGACCACTTCATTTATATTTCCCACCTTCCAGTATGGAGAGTGCGTAGAGGAGCAAACCCATATAAGGAGAGATCGATCCCACCTATGCGTTCAAGGAGGGATCGACCCAAGAATGTCTTCAGTATGTAGCCTTGTTGCTGATGTAGAGAGATAATGTAGATACTATATTTTTTGTTCAATATGAAACGATTTACAATGAATCTATTTGAGTTCCATTCACTTCAAGTTTTGCCTTTCATTCACTCCTAACTTTAGCTTCGATACCCTATATACTGCATCTCTTTACCATATTTTTGTACATGCAACATAGAACACATAGGGTTTGAAATGAAAATTCAACAAACACGATTAGAACAAAAATATAGATCCAATATCGAGGGTCTCAATTTATTTCAACCGATGAAAGTGAATGTTGGATTAAAAGGGGTCAAAGGCCTAAATGATACACTAGTGTTTTAACGGTTGATAACGTGTCATAATCTTATTTATTTTGATATGCATGTATGGTATTATCAAACCACTTTATCTCACCCTGAAAATTCAAGAAGGGATGACAAATGACATGGTGATATAAGCCAAATAAAAAAGGTGTTGTGTCGATGTAATTCAAATGATTAAAAAATAAAAATAAAACAATAAGCTCAAAAGGTAAATGCACGTTGTAAACATTGTTACGAGTACACTAGACTCTAGTAAAAGAAATTAAATTCTCCTTCGACAAATAAGTTTGGGTAGTGTACTCATTTCCTTATTAAAAAAAATCTTATTGTTTAAAATAAGGATAGATGGAGAAAGGTATCCAGTCTGGTCAGACATCAACCTCTAATGAAAAAGCCTTAATTGATTGTGATTGTGAAATTTTTGAAACTGTTCTGTCACATTTTGATCCTTATGAGTTAATAAATTTAGTCTGTGATAGATTTAGGGATTTTCATGATTATTTACATATCTGGGAGTCGAACTTGGGTAAATTCATAATTCCCCAAACCTATTATTTTCCCAAGTTTGTCTCATGGTGTAAAAAGAACTATCTTTCTAAAAAAAGGTTTGTGGTTTCTGAAAATGGACCCATTGTATTCTATATCAATGTTGATTCTATTACAAAAATGTTATATCTTCTCGAAAACCTTCTGTTACGGAAATATTCCCCTGTGGACATGTGAAATTTCCCTTGGAGTACAAACCCCTCTACCAAGACAAAAAACTACCTTTGTACATTACCATTCCTTTACATTCATTTTATCCATCTAAAAAGAGATAATGAGGGGAAGTATGATGTACCTCACTTATGATGTTTTTCCAATATGCTCCAATCTGCAAGTTCCAAAAAGTACCTTCAACTAACAACAAGAAACACACGACTATATCCTACTCTAATGGATTAGATAAAATCAATCAATCTATGAATATTAAAACAAGAATAGATAAGCAAATGTAAACACATGCTATAAGGACCTGGGAAAAGTGTATTAATGAAAACTTCAAAAGGAAACTTACAATCTTTAGATGATGTTGCAGAAACCTCTCCAAGTCCTCCTCATACAACCCTTTCTCGAAAGATCCACAATCAAAATAACAATGCTTTGTTGGTTTTTTTCTCTCTTGTTCACCATGAGAATGCCTCCATTTATAGGCTTTGAGAGGATCAACCACCTTGGGTATATTTGGAATTAGTTGAGGATATGGTTCCAAAAATTGTGATATCTCCCTTAGATGCAGCCTAGGGCTTAGATTTGAGACAAACCAACTCGATCCATCCATAGTTTTCTTTAGAAGAAAATGATATTTCTTCCAATATTCCCTCAACCAACTCGACACTCCCTTAGAATGGGAAATAGAGCGCTACAATGCTCCCTGTGAGATGGACAAAGAGTGCTAATGCTACTTGTATATGAGTAGGGGAGCATTGATCTTCCCAAAAGCTGCCAAGATGAGAAATTCCCATAGAAAAACATTTGTTCCGACTGTCAGATGAAGGGGATTCTTCTTCTAACATGTTTTAGGGGTTGTATCAAGTTTTTTCATGGTGTCATTTGCGATGCGACACTTACAACACTTGCGAAAAATTGATACACTTGCAATAATGAGAATGTAACATTGTCAAAGTGAGGAATTTTGATGTGTAACATATTTCCCCCCAAAGTGTGAAGTCAGAAGATGAAATTTGATGGCCAAAAAACTTTGTATATTCTTCGAAGCAAGGGTATGGAGTCGGGGAACCTGGTAGAAGCTATAGACAACCATCAAAAAATGTTAATATGTGTTACATTCCCAAGGCAGTCAAACCTATGCTCAGACTATAAGTGACTCAAAGTATGGTCGCCAATAAATACATTATGGATCCATGATGATATTGACTAAGGGTATGGCCACTAGAGATACAATGTGGATCCATACCTCTATGACATGAACTGATCATAGCCACACAAAATACATAGTGGAGCTACGAAATGATAAACTTAGAAACATACCAATGCAATGTGGATCTATGTGACAACATATATATCAACATGCTCAAATGACTTCATTCGCATCCTGGGCAGAGAAGATAACAAAGTGAATTCTCAACCCAAGGTCTTTCTCCCAATCCTGATGTAGTACGAATATTATCCATGTGAATAGATGTTTTGACGTGAAACATGGGAGAAACCACTTGATTACTGATCATTGAGGTATAATGTTAACATGTGTGAGATAAATCACAATTGATGTCGATTATTTTCAAGGTACTTTTAAAGTACAGTCCAACGAATGTGAAAAATGAGTTGAAGTTGAACATTATTGGAATCGGTCGGTCAGGGGTCATTGATGAATACCCACTTATGAATACGAGGATGCCTTCTATTGAGGCATGCAGGTCCCAAGGTAATGATGTGTTCCTAAGTCTATTTCTCAGATAATTTGTTGAATTCAACAAGAAAAGACTCGTCGCAGGAGGGAATTGATGTATCCCCCATCAGTCGACAAGAAACTTGTCTCAAGAAAGTGGTAAGATATAGCATATGAACATGGTCTGACACGGGTATGGAAACTGGTAATTTTTTATATGGTTGAATTTTTAGGCAGAAACTTCCCTTGGACACTGAGGCACAATGTAAGACTTGGAAACATAAACATAGATTGGACCAAAACATAATGCAGCGAGTGATGATGCATTATTTGGATGGGTCAAAGGAGTGGAAAGACTCATAGGATTGGTTCAGTGTGGAGGTTTTAATGGATTATCCAAGTGTTGAGTGTGGAGGTTAAAACAAGTTCCATGTTCAAGGGCAGTTGGAAGAGCTGCTTAAAAATTTTTCAAGTAACTTGACCCACTTCCTTCAATTTTTCCCCCCATCGAGATAGATGAGTACCTCTTTTTAATTTAATGAGCTCGAGGAGGATAACACATGCTCGATATAACTCAACTTTGGTAAGTTCCTCTTCATTTATTTAATGAACTGGAAGAAGTAAGGGTTTGTCCCCAGATGGGCCCTTCAATGTGTAATTCTGTGAGTCCATAGAAGGAAAACTTAAAGGTGACTCCAGGGTTGTCCATTTTTGTAATTTTAGTCTTTGAAGTCTAAAAAATAAATAAACTATTACTTGAAAGACACCCTTTCAAACCTTTTAACGAGGGTGAAAGGAAGCAAGATCACTCAGAAATATTTTCATGTTTAGAGAGTCTGAAAAGAGCTTAAAGGAAACTCCAAGGGGTTCATTTTTCATATAACCTTTATGAATCCAAAAAAGTAATAAAATTATACTCGGTCACATTCTCATGTATTTATGAGCACGAGAAAGAACAAAGACTAAACTCATAAGCGTTACGAGGTCATCGAAGAAAGTCTGCTCAAATTTCTGCATAATCAAGTTGTTCTCGGCAAATGATATTAGTAGCTTCTCAAAAAATGACAAAAAACCAAAAAAAAAACTTTATAAAATGTGAAAAGGAGGGAAAATGACCAAATTTGAACATATCAAATATCAAATTAGGGCAAGAAATCATTTTCACCTTTGTTTTACTATTCTCCTTTTCTCTTTGAGTTTTTTTCTCTTTGGAGCATTTTTTCGGGCGTTGATTGCGAGAGTTGTGGGTGACCATTTTCGAATCCGTCTAGATCAGGTTGGTTCTTTCCTCTTCCCCATTCACTTACATGTTTTTTTATTGAATTTCATCCTTTAATTTATGTGTTTAGGCTCCTTGGGAAGCCCTAGAGCGTCGAACTAGATGGACACTCCCTCAAGTAATCAAGGGGAGTGTTGTTCACAATTTCAACACCCTAGTATGTGATTTTAGGGAGATCTAGCGCTCTTTTCTCTCTTTTTAAGGAGTGCTAGGTGCAAAAACAATTTATTTTTATTTTTAGGCTGGAAAAAGGGTAAATTTTTCTTTAAAAACTTAGCTAATGATGATTAATTCATGAATTTGCAAGTTTTCCTCATAGCTCATCATGATTGAATGGAAATAACACAAACATGAATTTGATAACATAATTTATTTACAAGACCCTCAAGCGAGGGTGACCTTATGAAATTGTGCCTTGCTAAAGTACTTCGAACTCCAAAATATGAGGAAATAAGTTCTTTTACTTGAATATCTGATCGAGTTATGGGATAATTACGAGCAAGCATTCTAAATAGGACCACACATGCTCAAGATCGACATGGATGATGTGTACTTCTTAATGGGGCTCTTGAGGAGAGGAGAACCTATTATTTTTTCTGGAAATCAGGCCACTCCACGACCAACAGAGGCATATGTTGCTTAGTACTGCATACTAGGGTCACGCTTGGTAGGAGAGAGGATTGTCATAGAAGACGTGATGGATTTATATCTCTGATTCGTCCTATTTTCTATCATGAAAATGGCATGAAGTACTAGTTTTAATCCAAAAAGGATCCAGAGAAGGCTAGGAACAACTCAGAACTCGCAGAGGCAACTCAGGAAGCTCATAATGGCTTCAGCATACTGAGAAAGGGAAAAAATTCAAAGTTCCCAAAACTCAATTAAAATGACGGGATTACGAAGAGTGTGTTGCAATATTTCTAATTACGCAAACAACTCGTCAAACAGAGTTACTGATTGAAATATATTCACATTCAAAGTTTGGTCAACCTAGCCCACTTAGCAGGGGATGAGTCAGCATATGTACAGTACATATGGAAGGAGAAGGAAGGTGACACATGAAATTATGACATTATCATGATGACATGGTAGTACCATAGGATCCCATGTGTCACCCAGCTTTGGCGTTTTCAGACCAATCCGTGGACCAATCAGATCGTGCCACGTGGCAGTCTGTATAGTCTGTACATTGATGTGGCGTGATGATGTGGAATGATGATTTGGAAGAGGATGAAGTAGTGCAATGCGAGTCTGCCACATGGCCTAATCAAAGGATACCACATGGCAAGCGGGAAATGCTCAATGACAGTCCGTGAGAAAAATTGGAAAAAAATATAGTTTGGCGGGTCCGCCAAATATGGCAGACCACACCAAAATTGGCCACAAGTTACACCATTGCGATATGGATAGCGCCATCACTAACTATAGTGAACAAACCATATGTTAAATTTATATATTAATACAATACAAACCCAAAAGGGGGAGGCCTGTGGGTTTGCCCCGGGACCTCCTCCCCCATATACGCCTTAACAAATCCACCCAAACCAACGGGACACGGGCCATACATTGTAACCAACGCCAAAAAAACATATTAAATGTTGATTTCTCCCATCCAGAGGGAGGTGCACATATGGTATGACTTCTTGGGCAAGGAAAACGATGCATTCCAGTCATTAATGCAGGTTGTAGAGAGGGCACAGAAACTGAGACAATTTTTTTGTTGGGCCTGGGAGTGCCAAAGTCAAATCGAGGCATGGAGACAATCATTTTTGGGTAATTTGATTCCATGAATTCAGTGATGCTGTCATTTTTTGGATCTGAGCATTTTTTATGTAGCTTGATTTCAGAATGAGGTATACTTATTTATTTTTCCAAATTATTTTACTGAGTTAATGAGAGCCTACCCATTTGAGAGAAGGACCCGGAGATGTATTCCACCAGGAACAAACTCTGTTATCAAGTTTTTGTGTTCAGATTTGATGCTTATGTCTCTTAATTTTTTATCTTTTCCTTCTTTAATGGTGCACTTTAATTTATCCTCATTTAATGCAATTCTTTATAAGTCACTCGATGAAAAGATCATGGATCAGGTTGGTATCAGAGTAGTCATATTTGAATTGAATTGTTGAGTGTGAATGATTAATAGGGCCAAGCATAAGCAGGGTGAAGGAACTCTTAATACTTTCAATCTCGAAGTTGTCCATGCATCTCGAAGGAAGAAAATGGCAGAACAAGACAAGTATGATGAATAGGAGAAAAACTTTCACATGGTCTTTTATCGCATGTCAAAAATGGTTGAACGAATGTAGGGAGATTATGAGAAGAGGATGAAGAAGAAAGGGAAGAAAAAGGAAGCACATGCAGATGATGATGCTTCGGTNTAGTTCTTCTTTCTTTGAGCATTCTCATCATTCTCATCATTCTAGCCATAAAGCCTCTTTTAAGAAACCATTATTAAAGCTTGATGTAATTTTTTTTTTATCTATGTTTAATGGAGATGTTAATCCTGAAAAGATAGATAATTGGATCTAACATGTTGAAGTGTAATTTCATGTTCAACATATTGATGAAGAAGAAGTTAAAGTGCAATTGGATTCTCTTTGGTTGGAAGGCACCGCTCTCGTATGGTGGGAGAGCAAGCTTCAGGATAGAAGTAAGTGTGGTAATATTCTTTCCTCGTGGTCGGAATTTAAATCAACGATAAGGAATAAATTTTATCCATTAGGTTATTTACATAAAGCAATGATGGAATGGAAAACCTTAAGGCAAAGTAAAGGTCAAATTGTACAAAGTTTCATAGAAGAATTTAGGAAGAAAGGTGTTGCATTGAACATTCCTTTGGATTCTTATGAAACTTTAATGAAGTATATTGGCACACTTCACAATTATATTCACCATACTTTGTTATTGTTTAACCCCACTATTCTTGACGATGTTTGTGTGCAAGCCACTCACCTTGAGAACGGGGGGAAGCATGTTCAAGAAGATCCCACACATAAACCTTCCAATATCCCACATAAAACTTTTAAGAAGTTTAAAAGGAAGGACAAGAAGACCGCCACAGTAACGAGAGAAGGAGGAAATCCATCTTGCAATCATTGCAAGAAAAGCAGTCATGACGAAGAACATTGTTGGAAACTTCATCCTGTAAAGAAACCGAAATGGTTCAGTGGAAAGGGGAAGACAAAAACCGTTGCTACAGTGCAACAAGATCTTGGTTCTGATTCAGGAGATGAAAGAAATATCACAATGGTTGGAGTACAAGGTAAATATTCCCTTCATGCTAATTTAAGTTCCAGTAATGAATCTCATGATGATTAATGAAAGAGGAATTAATTATTTCACATAAGAGTTGTATCTAAACACACTAAGATAGATACATTATTTGATCGGGGTTCCCAAGTAAACTTAATATCTAAAGCACTTTTCAAGTAGATGGGTCTTGAAATCATATCTTTTCGTAAGAGAGAAATATGTCAAGACATCCAACGCTTTCCAAGGATGTGATCCATCTCATAAAAATGAATTAATTGATA
Source organism: Picea mariana (assembly GCA_032191745.1). Lineage (NCBI taxonomy): Eukaryota > Viridiplantae > Streptophyta > Pinopsida > Pinales > Pinaceae > Picea > Picea mariana. The sequence goes on along the minus strand of JASDQU010322322.1, from coordinate 1,752 downwards.
TTGTTTCTAAGTATGATGATATTTTTCAGGAACCAGATGGATTACCTCCTAAGAGGGAAATCCAACATGAGATACATCTTCAGCAAGATTATCATCTTCCTAATGTGAGCATGTATAGGATGTCATTTGTGTAGATGACAGAGATCAAGAAGCAGGTACAATGCTTATTGGATCAAGGGGTCATCTAGCTCAGTTCATCTCCTTGTGGTTCTTTGATCATGATGGTGCCAAAGAAAGATGGCACATGGAAAATGTGTCGATTACCGGTCTTTAAATAAAATCACGATGAAAAATAGATACCCTCTTTGTCCTATAGATGATTTACTTGATCAATTGAAGAATGTTGTTTATTTCACTAAGTTGGATTTGCACAGGGGATATCATCAAATTAGGGTCACATAACAGGATGCATGGAAAACTGTCTTTAAAACCAAACATGGATTGTTTGAGTGGTTAGTGTTATCACTGAAATTTTGTCTGCACATGGTGATAAGAACTTAGCATCAACAAAACAACAGTGAAGTCACTCATGGCACTGAATTAATCTCACAGCACTCCAGAAGGGAAAAAAAACTATACAAAGTAACCAAAAATTGAAAGGTGCTTTATATCAGCTTGATGCGCGCACATGCGCGGGACAAAAACGTGTTTTGCGGGCATGCACGTCCGACGCGCGACTGTCCACACAAAAAGCCGCGCATCTGCTAATACGACGCATTAATTGCATAGGTCGGCCTCTCGACCGCCTACAGACTGGCCCCCAAGGTGATTTGACCCTCAAATCAGAGTCGGCTCTGCAAAAACGGTGGATTAAATGACCTAAGTGAACCCTAATGCGCCCCTATTCACACCTAGAGAAGGTTACAAAACCTCCCTTGAAACTGCTATAAAAGGCTGTGAGGACTCATTGATTCAACAGAGAATTCGAAGCATTGTTACGCTGTCCAGATGATTCAGAGCTCAGTCTTTGACAAACAATCCATCAGCGGCCTAACCCAGAGTTCTTTCACCACTCAGTTCAGTTCTATTCATTTTGTAAGGAAAGCATTGTGTTGAGGGCCCCGAAGGACCTTCCGCTGGAGGGAGAGGGAACCCCTATCTCTGTCTTCAGCGTGTGCTCTGGTTTCATTAATAATACCAAGCCTGAAACCATTGATGACCCGTGTGTCTGATGTTTTATGTTTTTGTTTATTTTCATAGTGTTATTTGCTTTCAGTTGATAGTTATATTGTATTTAGTTTTGTTTTCTGTTAACCCCATGCTGCCACAGATGTTATGTCCTGATGAACCCAACAGGATATGCAGAGCGTTCTCCATTTTGCTCACCTGGTGACGATTCGAACGTGAACAGATTGGCGACTCCGTTGGGGAGTTTAGGTAACAAATTCTCCCTCAATTGGGTTTAATTCGCTTTCCTTTTGTTGTTTTTAACTTGCAGGGACTCAAACCGGCTTTCGCCGACCTGTTAACCGGTCGATTCACAGCAGAATTGAGAGAATCGGTGATTTTTCTCAAGCGCGCGGGTATTCCACCCCACAGGCGCGCGCATGCGCTGGAACTGTCATTTCTTTCCCGCGCGCATGCACCTCTGTTTACAATGACAGTCGCGCATTGGAACCAAATTTTTCATTGTAAGGTTTTGGATGTGGGGAAATTCAGTTTCCTTCTCAAAAATGATGTCATGCATGCTCTGAATACTGCACCACTTAGACCCCTCAACTTATAAAGGGGATAGTCAAACAAACATAGGCA